>JANBSU010000062.1:50382-85563 GCA_027578835.1 Coemansia sp. RSA 2050 | reverse complement strand
CGAGACTTGGAACAAGGCCTTACAGAGGTAGAAAGAAATGACAATGTTTGCCAATGAACACTATCAAGGATCTAAAAAGCGCCTCTATAGAGTTGATAAAGCTTCGTAAGACTTTACTGGTATGGTCAGGTTCGGAGCCAAGGTCATCATGTGCTACTTTTGTCAACCTATTTGCCCACTATACCATATCAACAACCACTAATAAGATTGCCCTAGAATACATTTGCTTTTAGCTCAAAATATGCAAGCAAAAGCTGCACTGTTAGGCGGTAATTGAGAGCCATCATATGCTAGAGGGCTTCAGTGCTTGGTTATTTGGCAAGCAGCACAGGGATCCTTTTGGGCATCCATAGGCGGCCCGCATGCCTCTCATAGCTCTCTTATGTCTTTATCCAGCTGAAAAATGTAATGGCAGCCTCCGCCAATAGTGAGATTCTTTCTGCGCACATGCCCCGCCAAAGGAATTGGACGTGGTTCCTAGGATATGACATTGTCAAATCCGTTTTGCCGCTCAATTTATGCATGAAAAGCAAACATCGCCACACATTGGCACATTATCCTCACATGTGCTTTGCATTTGCTTTTAGACGCATGCATAAACTTGATCCCGATAAAGGTAGGACCATCTCATTCACAGACATGTTCACTCCTCTCATCCGCCTAAGCGTGCATCGTTGGTTTTGATTTCCCTGGGTCAGGCCAAGAAAATGGACAGCCGCAAAAAGTAGCCGATCATACCATTGCATAGAATAGCAGTGAAGTGGTTGACAAACACTAGTTGCTTTTGTATCCGGATGTGCTTCTATTACAGCTTCTTGTATACATTGCTCGCATTCCACTCTGGCAAATATTCAGCGTATTGTCTTTTTTGTGCCAGACAGGACATTGGAGTGAAAGCGAGTCGGCTTATCTAATCGCTGTGGTCAATTGCCTTGTCCCTCCAAATGACATACCCGGAAACCTGACAGGGCGACACAAAACCAATATATGCAATGCTCTTCCCACTCCCGGTGTCCTGGCAAAGACAATCGGGCGGCTGAGGATTCAGAGAGCACGCTTGCAGAATCATTTGTGGGCGCTCCCTTCTCTGTTTGGGCCTCAGCACCAATGTGGCACAAGTAAATCGTCAAGCACTATTTCAGCTGAGTGGGAGCACAGAGCAAGTACGGCTTGGATAGAGAATCACGCTACATTCGATGCGCGGTCAGGATAAACTAGCAGGCTTGAGCGGCTGAACTACACCATGCGAAATGCCACAGAAGATAACGGGAGAGTTTATCTTCCGGAAGAAAAAACGATTAGCACGGGTGTTAATCAATAAAAGCGATTGGCATGGAGTCTGAAAGTATGTCGAATTAATGAGCTTACCATTGTTCCTGATCGTTGCTGAGCCGTCCAGGCAATATCCCATCGATGGGACTGGGGTGTTTTGCTATTTGGCGGTGCTGTATGCTTACGTGAGTCACATCTGCTTACTACTCAATATGAGCACGGAATGGGGGCACTTGCTTCTGGTAGCTAGGAGTTGCGTGCTGCTAGAATACAATCCACGTGGCAAAGGAGTATGGCAAGCTAGGCGATCGGCACAACAAAAGAGCACTACTAGCGCCTCATCAAAAAAGTGATTTGCCTGGGAAGGCTCCCTCCTTGGCCCCCATCCAAATAAAATAAAGCTGCCAACAAGGCGCATTCCAAAACAGTGTAGAAAGCATCCAAGCTTTCTGTTCTAGCAAGCCTTTCGCGTCGCCTTGGCGTGAAGACAGCAAAACAACTCTGCGGGTGGCCCTTGTGCTTTGGCAACGCGGGCGAATGTGGGGACAGTCTTTAGTCTATTTGGCCGAGACTAGGATTGGCAGACTGGGCGCTGCATAGGGACATAAGACGTTTCCGCCTGGGCACAAGCAGCAGAGTGTGAGCCCATTTGGCTGTTTCTGACAGCACATCTTGTTTGGTGGCGTGTCGTCATCGCGGCATCGAGAAAGAGACCTATGGAGCGGGAATAAGGTGCACAATACGGCAGCGATCGGTGCCAAAGCAAATTCACACAGAGGGGCATCTGCGGAAGGGGCTGCATGGTTCATGTGCATTGCGCATCCTCCCCCGCCTGAGACGCGGTTGGGTAGCTGTGCGGGCGCGGCTGCGCAAAGAGCCGCTCCGCTGCAAATCGCGCTCCCATGTTTTGCCCACGCCCAATATCATTGACTTGATTAGGAAGTGCGGGTGGGGAGCTGCACCCCCCTGTGTTCTCGCTCATTTTTCTGCCTACAGTGCCTTCTAGAGCTTCTATCCAGCGCTTCAGGGTCCTGGCGCTCGATTATGAGCATAAACACTCGCCCCCAACCTGGCCGAGTTGCTGAATAGCCACAATATATACACCTCCCCGTCACTCCCTCCACTCGTTGGCGCTCCCGCCCCCTTTTACCTCTCCTTTTCTCCGCTCTGTCACTCTTCTTTCGCTCTTTCTTTTGCCACGGACTTGTTGAATCCACACTCCGCCTGCAACTTTCCACAGACGCCCGCTTCTATTTTGCTCGGCGCTTCTTTTTGATCGTACCTTCTTCTCCGCTTATCTGCTCCTGAGCTCCAAACTGCTGGCACGCACTAAACTCTAAGGGTAAATATTTACGTTGATTTCCACCATGGGAGACTATTTGGAGTTGCCTTGATGTTCCACTCTATCTCCTGACGCACAGAAAGAGAGGCGGCGTCTCGAAGGAGTCTAGGCAATGGAGCTGACTAATTGCGTGTCGTCATCGCCCAGCAGTGCCTCTGGCAAGAGAATACGAAAAATTTTGCTTGGCGCCCCGCCTGGCTTCCATTGTATGAGTGCCGAGGCTAGTAGAGGGCGGGGCCGCCTCTGCTCCGCGCCAAGCACCACCACTACCACTGGCGGCGGCGGGGGCGTTCGCAGGGGAGAGTGCCGGTCACCAGTCGCTCTGACAAAAGCCACCCACTACCTCCTCTCATACATCTAGGCCATGGAGCCGGCGGCATCCAAACTCGGCTCCTATCTCGTTCTCAAGAGTTTTCTTGCATTTTTTTGTTTGAACCACGAGTAGGTTTTCAGCTCCAGTCTATCGGCAGGCACGGTGCCCTTTTCTTTGTTGTCCTTTTTTTGGCAGTAGCGAGCGGAAGCCGGGCTGGGCGCTGTGTGCGAGCACCAAACAAGCGCCACCATCTCTTCATCCTTCTTCCTTTTCTTCCGCTAGAATCCGGCCCGGCCACAGTATCCTTGTGGAATATTCTGTTTCCTTTTTTGCGACTAGGGCGTCGGTACAACGACGCAAAAAAGTGAAATTAAAAGGTAAATAGAATCATAAGTCAACTTTACATTACACTCACAACAAAACCTTCCCCTTTTTCCTCTCGCTTGAATTGGTGTTGTGGCCATTCTTCCGCGTGTTTATCGCTTGTCCTTGTTCGCCCTGTGCTTCGGAGGAATCTGGCTGCTTTTTTGCTGCTGCGTCTTTTCCGGGCAATTGTTTCCTGTATCTGGAGCGACGAAAAAAGGACACTGAATAATAAGGTCTGCCGTATTTTTCCTTTGTCTCTATTCTACTTTGCTGGGAGGGCGCGGGGTAAGAGGCAGGGCAAAAAGGCTCTCTATTCAGCCCCTGACGTCCCGCATCGCATTCCAACCTCCATACAGACCAGCTGAGCACCAGCGGCAGTGCTCTGCTGCCTAGCGAGAACAATTGCCCGAGCCAAGTCCCCCCTCCCCACTCTACTCGACACTGCTGCCCCACTGCGTTGATTGGGTTCCGGCGCACCCTCCCTGGGCACATGCTGCTGCCTGCCTTCCCCCCTTTCCTTTTTTTTGCTTGCTCTCCTTCGCCCATGTCGCTGGCCAGGAACAAACGGCAGGGACGCAGCCCCTCTCTCCACATCCCTTGACGCTTGTTTTGACAACCTGTCGTGACCTTCCCCAAGCTCTATATTACACGGGAACCAAGCCAGCGGCAGAGGCGGCTGCTGCGTACCTCAACCTCTCCTCTCTGCCCCCTTTTCTCTCTTCTTTCTGGCATTTGCCTTTTTTCACTTTCTCTGATTTGATACATACTTGTCCACGACTAGTGCTTCTAATCTGTTATCTTGCGATCTCGCTTTCCCCTCTTTCTACGTCAAATAGAAACGCCCGACATTGTCAACTTTGGCCGCAGTCCTTTCTCGCTCACACACACGCAGTGTCTTGCGGTTCTTGGCAATAGCAGATCCACACTATCATCCGGTTGCTTTTTTTTACTTTATCGCTATCAGCCTCTTTTCGCTTGCTTTAAACCTCGCATCCGTCACATTTTTTCTTCACATTTTTTATCGCTACCGCTACTCTTTTTTTTCATGGCGCAGAACCCTGGAGGGGCATCGAGCAGTAGACGGCACTCGCGTGCGCTGGCATCACCATCGACTGGTGGACACCCTCGCCAGCAGCAGCGCACGGGGGCACGAGAGACGTCATGGCTACGCAATAATTGGACAGAGTCGGAGACTCGCGAGGTCATGGAGATTCTGGTCAGCGAGTTCTTGGCCAATGAGTACTGCACCGCGGCCTATAGTAAATCACACGCTCCGGACGCGCGCTTTGACGGCTTGTCCTTTTCGCGGCCTCCACGCGAGCTTTACAACAAGGTTCAGAACCTGCGGCAGCGCTTCTTTACTCCGCACTGCTATCTCCTTCGCTGGGCCCATCCGAAAACCGACGCTCGCAGCCTGAAGCGAGCCAAAATGTGCCTGATGAACCCAAAGACCCGCGAGAGCATCCACGGTATTTTCTCGACCGACGCTCCCGAATCCTCATCCCCTTCAGTACATGTGCCTCCTCTACAGGAGAACCAGTGCTTCATGCTTGGTGGGAGGCCGCTGGCAGACGAGGGCAACGTCGCCGTGAAGAGCGTCAACTACTACTGCGATATCTTTCGTAGACAGGCCCCAGACTTGTGGGTCACATCTGTTGAGGCTTATCGAAAGTTCTTAGCTTGCCCTGAAATGCAGTGCATGGATATGCCCGCTGACGATAGCCCCACCACTGCCGACTCCCCACACACAAAGCCACACACAGAGTCGAGCTCTAAGCCAAGGCGCCGCCGGCAGAGCGCTAACAGCCGAAGCAATAATGGCGGCAACTTTGACGGTTGCACACGTCGGCAGATGCCGGTGGGCCAATGCGCTGAAGAGCTCGACTACCACACCTTTGCGACCTTTGGCTCGTTGCCGTCATCGCTCGCGAGTTCGGTGATGCTTGAGACGCCGTCGTCCTCACTTCTAACCGACTTTGGCTCTGGCTTTAACAGCGATGCTAACGACGACAGCTCGTGCGACTATGTCTTTGTTTCGTTGGCTGGCCACTCGTGGCACAAGTTCCTGAGTCAGCGCAATAGGTGGAACTCGCTTGGCTTGAGCTACACTGGCAAGGACGACTGGGTGCGCCAGGAGGCCGCGTTCTTGGTTGAGCACCTGTTTACGCTTATCGACTGCGACTATCCGCACTCAACTGGCCCCAACACTGAGGTGCCGCTTACTATTGTGCCGCAGTTCTATGGCTCGTTTGATGCTCCTAATATTGAGATGGCTGTTAGCCGCTCGCACACTACGCGCATCGTACGGCTGTCGCACTTGGTTGAAGACGTGATTTCGTGCCTCGAGTTTGTCGACAACAAGGAGCAGTTCACTGTAGTCTCCTTGTGTCGGCTGACTGATCGACAAACCCGCTCGGCGACCTCGCTGGCTCTACTGGTGAGCCACGGCAGTAACAGCCAGCGGTTTGGTGTATTCCCGCATAATGACCCAATGCTGGGCCGGTTGATTGCTGGAAACGAGAACCTGTGGCACGAATATTGCACTCTGAGCGGCGGCGGCGGTGGCGGTGGTGGTGGTGGCAGCGGTATTGGCGACCTTATGCCAATGACGCCCAAGGACGAGCCACTCACGCAGACGGCCTTTGCCTATGCTCAGAGCGGCATAAAGTACACGTTCTTCGTGCGCCTCAAGGGCCACTTTTTCGAGATGACGCGCGATAAGGATTGGATGCCCACCATGGTTCCTACACAGCCTCGCGTTACTTGGTCGACCACTAGCATATCAAAGGACACATTGCTGAGCATCATGCACCATGACGTGGAAAAGGTGCTAGCTGGAATGGTGGAGCTCTACGGTCTGCGCTTGTTCTGCTACGGCTTCTTTGAGGCCATTGCACTGTCCACGGGCAACAACCATTCTGGCTCTACGAGGTCTCCGTCTCGCCGCATTTCTGACGATCCTTCTATGACAGGCACCGGGTTTAACAGGCGAAACCCGCCTCAGCACCTGTCTCGTGGGCGTCGTAGCCGTGTGAGCGCCGGTACTATTGGCTCGTCGGCTCTTTCGGGAAACAACTCGCCGCACTCCGGAGCCAACAACTTGCCGTACCGGCGGCCACCGGGCCAAAGCAGCAGCTCTACCTCGCTTAACCAACTCCAGCACCAGTCGCAGCAACAGCAACAGCAACAGCAACAATTGCAGCAGCTGCAGGCTCAGAGCAACAGTGGGCAGCCGTTGTCAGGCCGGTCAGCGCATCTTTTGGGCCGCAACCCAAACATTAATCATCTGGGAGAATCTGTTCACGCAGCTATGCCCTTTCTGTCGCCGCAAGCCAGACACTACAACTCGTTTCCGCCGGTAGACATGGCATCAATGTCCGTGTCGCTGCCAAACTCGCCCTTTCTATGCTTCCCGCTAGACGGCCAGCAGTTTGCCGCAGCTGGAGGCAACGTAGCACACGAGTCGTGGTTCCCGTCTCCCAGCGATGCTGCGCTTGTTTCAAACGCCGCTTCTAATATGTCGGCAGCCGCAAATACGGCGGCTGCAGCGGGAACAAGCGGTTTGCTTCCGACTGACAGCACTTTGGGCGGCTTGATGAGTATTGCGGCGGCTGGTGGAATGAACGACGACGCGCTGTCGATCAACATGTGTCCGGCCACTTCGGCGCCGTCTCACCACGCGCTTAGCGGTGCTATTGACTCGCTGGACGCTGCTCCTTCTATGAACCACGCTGGTGGCGGCGGGTTGGACGCGAGCTCGCTGTTTTCCAACGTGGCGGCTACGGGCAGCACCAGCAGCGTGCTGTCTAACTCGCCAGCATTCTGGGATATCTCCCACACTAATCTCAACCATCGCCGCCACCATTTGCATTCGTCGCTCACTCCGGCCCCGGGCAGCATGAGCGTGCCCATGGGCTCAATCTCCGACATGCAGTCGCCAAACCTGCACTTGGGGTTTCGCTCGCCGCACTCGATGGCTGGACTGACGGGAAGCATGACCGAGATGAGTATGGCTGCCGCTGCAATAGGAGGAATGGCCGGCCGAATGAGCGTTGATGGCGGCAGTATGCACTTTGGCGACATACCCGGAGATGGCAGCGCTGCTGTTTCGGCGTCTGTTGCGCTATACCCGCCACACAATACGCCGTCAATGCTGGGGTGGGATGACATGGCGGCACAGTCGCTTTCGGGCGTGCTGAATGGAACGCACCACCCCACAGATATGCTTATGCAGCTTGCGCAGCCATCGCCCACGCTTACTCACTACAATGTGTCGGCTCAGGCGACGCCTGCATTTGAGGCATACTCCACTCCTGTACTACATCATCAGCTCAATCACGTGGCCCTTTCTCCTTTTTTGCCGAGTCTGGGTGGCGGCTCTGCTATGCCGGCAGATCAACCGTTTCTAATACATACGCCCGTGTCTGCTTCAATGGCTAACCCGACAGCAGAGGCGGATGGATCCTCGGCAATGGCGGCGTACTTTGGTGCGGTGCCTCATCGAGCCAATAACTCGGCTGGATCGCTGGCATCGCAAGAGACCTTGATGAATTCGGGTGGAGCCGCCAAGGCTTCTTCGGCTGACGGGCAATTGTCCATGGCCAAGGGGTGCATGTACTCCACTGCTGCTGCTGCCAGCTCTACTCCGGCTCTTTTGATGGATGTGGAGTTCCCAGCAACCAGCTGCTAAATACCATCTATCTATAGTGTCGCTTCATCTGTTTTTATGAATAGTACGGCCAATTTTGTATTTATCTTTAGCAGCTGTTGTAGCACACGCTCGGGCACAAGCACAGGTGCTCACATGCGGCAGCTGGCATTTATAGCTTTCATTGCTCATCTATCTTCGCCCTCGAACCTATTTCAAGCAAGAGGGTGGCGTCACATGGGCAAGCAAATTGCTCCTGTTTTAGGAAAGCAAGGGTCAGTCGTACTATTATTAGAAGCGAGGGCGGAAGTGTGATAGGCAAGTGTCGTTTTTTGCTACATGTGCAGCAACAATTCCGGCTCTCTCGAGCCAAACAAAGTAAGCGGCAACAGAGGGCTTTGGGGAGGTGAATTGTCCGCCTGCACACTCTGCCCGTCACTGAGGTGTAGAAGTGAAGCTTGTCCTTTCACTGCGGTCGGCGGAAACATTTTGACATTTGCGTTGGGAGGTATAAAAGCAGGGACGGCTGGCCACAGATACTCCCCAGACTCCTATCCACGTATCTTTTTATACTTTTCCACAGCTTTTTTTTTTTTTTTTTGTTTCTTCATCCTTAATTTTACAATGAAGCTATCGTTTGCCGCCGCTACCATTGCCTCCCTGGCTGTCGCCAGTGCTTACCAAACGCAAAAATGCATCCCCAGGCCATCAAGCTCCATGTCGGCTGTATATCCAACCTCGTCGGCACCATACACGCCCACGCCGACAATTCCAACCATCCCGACTGTACCAACAATTCCAACTATCCCAACTGTTCCCACTGTCCCAACTATCCCGACTGTTCCGACCATTCCAACTGTTCCGACCGTCCCAACAGTCCCAACTGAGCCAACCATCCCAACTGAGCCAACAATCCCAACTGAGCCAACAATCCCAACAATCCCAACAATCCCAACAATCCCCACTGATCCCGACACTGAGTTGCCCACAATCACTGCTCCTACGATTCCCGGCTTCTAAGTGCATCGGCATGTAAGGAAGGGCTCAAGGGAAGATAAATTGGGAGTGTTTTGTCTATTTATTTTGCGCCACCCCGACCCACTCTCCCGGCTGCTTTGTTGTGATATGCAACTCTCCATTCGCTCTACCCTCAATACTTAATTAACACCAAATAAATAGCTTTGTCCCCTTTTTACCAAGCCACAGACCTAATGAAGCGGACAAAACAAAGACAAACACATTTGCTAATTTTGGTATTGCCGCAATTAAAAATAGTCAAAGTGGTAAAAGCAACGCTGCTCTTAGCTAATGTTTATAAATAGTCAGGCTTTGTCATAGTTTGTTGGCACAATAGGTGCGAGTCTAGCGATAAAATAAAATGGTTATTGTCTTTTTGCTGGTCATTCTCTTTTGCTTGAATAAGAAAAGTTGTTCTGGTTTGTCAAAGAATTGATGCCTCACCCTGTGCGGTTTGCGTATAAAAGCAAGCACAAACCAACTAGCTACTGAAAAAAGCCACTCACCCTTTAGAATTTCACTCATCCTGCATCAGCATATCATTTCTCAGCATGAAATCACTTGCCCTTACGCCAAGCTTGGTTGTTGCGCTCTTTGCCGCCTCACTAGTAGACGCCAAGAAGTGCGTCTACCGTCCAAGCTATTTATCTCCCAGTGCGTCTAATGTGCCACCTGTCTACACTGACTTTGTCACAAGCAGTGTGCCAATGACATACACGACAACTACTATTGTGACTTTGGAGCAGCCAAGTGCTCCAGCCACCACAGCTGCTCCATCGACAGTGCCTAGCCAGCCTTCTTATGCTACGCTTCCTACTGCCAATGCAACTACGGTGTATGACACTACCAGCTACTCGGTGCAGACCTCGGCTGCCACAGGCGCAGTTAGCACTAGAGATCCAAACTTGCCACCCAACTACAGCACGGCTATTCCCATGACAACCATTACCCAAAACCAGACCACCATGGAATGCACCAATACGTCCACTTGCACCGATGCTACTCACTACTCAAGCAGCCTCGGTGTGACCACATCAACTCCTATTGCGAGTACTACAACGAGCACATCATTTGCTTATACTACACTGTCTAGTTCCACGCCTTCGTCTATTGCGTTAACTAGCTACTCGGTGCCAAGTATGCCGCCGTATTACTCGCCACCTGCGGCACCTTACACGCCTATACTGGATACTACTACAGAGACAGTACAAACCACCGGCAATGGTGGCAACCAGTACAGCACCTTCCTAGCGCCGCCTATTCCACGGCCTACCATATTCACTGACACAGCCCAGTATTACTAGAGCCCATGGCCTCTGCGTTATTTTTACTATTCATGGCTAGCTCACTACTCTGGGAAATTGGCACACATTAAGGGAAAGGGCTCTTTGTTTTTTATAATGGGCATCAGCAGCAGTCTCTTGTTTCCCTTTTAAACAAGAGGCACTAAAGGCTTTGTTCTCAAAAAAAGGGAAGAGGGCTGCATACTCCTCTCTCTCTTCTTTTCTTGTCAGCCAACTATCAATTATTGAAACTACACCTTTTTTGTGACCTGCCATCATGTCTAAGGTATCACCCGCACAGGTTCTTCCTTCTCATGTTCTGAGGCTAGCTATGGGGTATATTCAAAACAAAAGAGTGACGCATAGATGGGATCGCCCATGCAAGGAGAAAGGGATAAAGGAATTGCTGGCTGTGTGCCCTAGTTGGCGCCAAGCAGCACTCGAACACCTGTGGAGAGAGCTTCACCTTGTTATTGACCCCCAGAAAAACGTCATAATGATTAGCTATCCAGAGTGGGCCAAGAAGTTCAGGCTACCTGACGATGCTGCTAGCTTGGTTAGGGAGATTCATATCAATATTCCCTGGCCGTGTATCGCCAATGGTACTGCGCTTAAACTGTTGGTAGAGTTCATGGGCAACGTAAAAGCATTGCCCTTAGCGCGAAAGCTATTTATCACGCTTACAAAGCACCCGCTAAAGGATGCTTGTACTGTAGAGAGCGCTATTAGCAGCGGCACAGAGCTTGCACAGTTCTTTAACTCGGTGCTTAAGGCCCCTCTAGTGGCAGCAGAAATAATATGCGTTAACGGAACACTTTATATGAATAAGTTTGTTGAAAAGGCATTTGGGGTACTGGCAAAATCGCTGTTTAGCAACGCCAAGAATTCAAGAATAGATCTAGATATGCTTGGAATACAATATGCTGAAACTGTGAAGCATATGCCCCAAGTGTCTTCATTGGGGTTGCGCAATAACAACATTGAAGACCTGCGTACAAGTCTAGTTCATAAATGTGCTACTACGCTTTGGAAGCTGAATCTTGGAATATGCATCCCTAGGACGCTGATTTATGATGCTGGTGACAATTTGGTGGTTTACCCACATCTGCGCTATCTGCGGATATATAAATGCGGGTATAATAGCTCGGTTGAACGAGTCTCAACTGCACCTAGTTTTGTGCCTTTTCCAGTACTGGAGAGCCTAGAACTAAGTTTGCCGCACCCCTTTGCCGACGATGTTTTGTTTCGTGGTAATGGCACTACATTGCAGTACTTGAATATGGGCGTTGACAGAGAAACTGCTCTTATGTTTGGTATGAGTCAGGAGTTTGAAGTTAATTCTAGGAAATTGTGGATAGTGTCTATTGCTGTGGAAGAGAACTATGATGGTCTCGATTCAGTTGATGACTATGGTAGGAACGTATCGCTGTGCAAACTAATTGGGTCTGCTCATCGATTAAAGTTGCTGGCAAGACCGTACATCAAAGGCCTGGTGGCATTGGGATTACAGGGTCGTAAGTTTAGGCACATTAGGGAACTAGATTTAGGTACTAGGCAGGTGTCGCTGGCTAACACAATGTACCTGCTGAAGGCTCTTCCTGGCCTCGTCAAGCTGACGTGTAACATTAGAGGATTAGGCAATGAGCTTAGCCATATTCCGCCTAAAGAGCTTCCAGATTATATTGTGGCCACTTTTGGTGGGGTGGGGAAACAGCTGCTTAGCCTGGGCATTAGCTTGAAGAGCGTGACCTATATCAGAGCAGCGGATTGTGTCATGCTTATAGCACTTGTGTGTCCCAAGCTACACAAATTAACATACTCACCCGTTGATCCTCCTGCTTACTATCGCAGAATTGCAAAGTCGCTGGGTCGCAAGCCCTTTAGAAAGCACGCCTCGCAACTCAGCTACCTACTTGACACGCAAATCCAGAAGGACTAGTGACTCGTGATCGGGATTTAGTTGATCCCTGGTCAGTGTTTACTTTTGGGGCGAGGGAGGTTCCCTCTTTTTCTTGACACTTTTTCTTCAATTTAATTTTATCATTAACGAATGAAGGCACACTTTTCTGCTGACCAGGCTGCACAACGTCTACTGGCACTTATTGACACACTTGGAACTAGCTGCGATACTGGTGGAAACAAGCGTATAGCAAATTCGAATCGGAACAACAAGGGACCCGACGCCTCTAGTATATCGTGGGCATTCCACGAGACCATAGACACCACGGGCGTATTGCGGTGGCTATCTGAGAATATTGGCGCTGCATCAAACGGGCTCTCTGAAGATGAGCTAGAACTGCTCTCACACCTGGAGCGGGCTGAATTTCAACACGACGACAGCTCCAATTTGCCCAAAAGCGCACTCAGCGGCGTCGGAGAGTGCATCGAGGATGCAGCGCCCTCGTTTGAGCTACGAGCTAGGAAAAAGCAAGCGCAAGACAGAGTTACTCGCTTGGAGGTGTATGCAGAGACTGCTCGTGGGCAGCACGCGTTGCTTAAGGGCCGAGTTAACCAGATGGCTCGTGAGCTGGAAGAACTGCAGGCTGAGGAGCTGGTTCTGACAAAGGCGGCGAGCTCGGCTGATGGGGAGGTGGCTCGACTATCATCAATGTACTCGGGACTGCTGGGCGAATCGTCATTGGCAGCTCAGACGCTAATGAATCGTCTTCAGCCCATGTCGTTGGAACGTCAGCACTTTTACCAGTGCGTAGACGACCTTGGCCGCCTCGAGAGCGCATTGCAGATGCATGTAGAGGATATCGGCGAGTATGTAGGCGCATACCTGGGGAGTGCCGATGAGCTGCCATCGCCGTGGAGGGAGTTTGAGCCGTTTGCTACGAATAGCGCGTCGGGGTTATTAGGCTTGGCTGTGGCGGAGCATGCTCGTGTTGGCGCGAACGCGAAAAAGCTGACTAGAGACATGGCGGCCCTAGAGATCGAGAATGCGCTGGTCAGGGCTCTTGACGCTGAAGTGGATAGGGCTATGCGTGTGCCTGAAGATCTGCTGCCGCGATGCCAGGCACTGGCGTCAAGCGAGGCTGGATCTGGTGCTGATCGAATGATTAACGAGCATGTCGAGCGGCTGGTGTTGACTGCTCTGCCTGATAGCTCTGCTCCGCGACTGCAGCCAGCAGTCAAAGCTGCTCTTGCTCACCTCAACCAGAGCTGCAATGAGCTGATTCAGAATCGGTCGGCTAGACTGAATCGGGAGCTGGAGATTCTCAGGGCCAGCCTTGTTTTGCCAACGCAAGCTATTAGCAGCATCCGCAATACTCTTGCCACTGAGGGCGAGATGCTCAGTGGGTGGGCCAAGCTGTGGAGTACGGTATCGTCTGGTCTTGACCGGGAAAACGCCGAGATGGAGCGGCAAAAGGTAGGCATGCACTTTGGTATGGCTTAATTGCAAAAAGGAAGCAAATTGTTGATACTAAGCAAAGCTGGCTCGGTACTAAGCGAATGTGTTCGAATGGTAGGGCGAGCTACAACGGATTTTGGCAGCGACAGGAAACTCGCAGATCATCCATCCTGACGACGCTGTTGCCCTGTCGCTTAAGAAGCTGGTAGACAGGCTGAGCAGAGCATGCGATACCTCCATGACATTCCCTGGATCAGTTGGGTATTGCGACAATGGCGACGAGCATAGAGCAGATGCTGATGGCGATGTTGGCATGACGGAGCACGACTCTTGGATCGGCGAGGGGGCCTTCACCACTTGGGAGGCGCTGTTGGCAGACGCAAAGGCGTGTCGTAAGCTCGAGTTAAGGGCTCAGAAAGCAGTGGTGGACGAGATCTACGCTCTGGAGGCGACTGAGAGGCGAATGTAAGTGAATGGCAAGATTGTGCCTAAAAATGTGCGGGTGCATGACATAAATCGAACGATTCCGAATTACTAATATGCATTTTGCGCCTGTAGGGATTTTGCTCGGTTGGATCTAGAGGCCGCGCTGCATGGAGGCGGGCCGGATGCCGGGGCGGAGACAGTTGATGTTTTGCCCGTGGTACGTTTTATTTTAAGACTCTGGCTGTGCTGAAGTAGTCTACAATGCACTGGCTAGCTGCTAACAATGTTGGAAATGGTCTTTGTTTTTGTAGGATGCACGGGATATGATGGGCGAGCTGAAGCACCAGGCCAATCTCCTGCGCAAGCGGGTCACTAAAGCTACAATGGCAAGTACACACTGCATGCATTGCGATTCTGGTTTTCTCATGTCATGATGTGCAGTCATGCTTTGGGCCACTTTTATCATGAGTGGCGGCTATTTAAAGACCAATTTTTGCTTCTATCAGAGGGTGCCTTTTATTTTTTCCATTTCTTGGCTGTTTCCTAATCGACAGGTATCTGCTATTCTTTTTCTTGGCATATTTGTTATAGCTCGCTGAAGAGCCGGGGCGGGCTGCAGCTTCGGACTACGCAGAGTTGTTTTGCCAGTACTACTGAGTTTGTTGATGTCGGTGTTTATCTTGTTTGAGGGAGCGTCAGCTGCTCGGTACATAAATAGTGCATGCTATTAATATCTATTGCCTTGCTTCATGCCTCTAGTGATTATCTTCACTGCTAGTTTAGTAGGAGGGTTTCTTCTCCTTCGTGCACGCGGAATAGGGGAAATGGCAGGTGCTAGCTATATGATATCAATGTTCCGGAAATAGATATTTGTTGTTGCCTCCTTTTGGGGGGGGGGTGTTGTATTCGCCATACATTTCACGGGAATAGCAAGGAGGAAGCTGACTGTTTCTTGCCTCAAATGTTGTATAAAAAGGCGCTGCTTCCGCTGTGAAATTTATTCCCTTTTTGTTTTCTCACCAAGCCATCCACCGGTTCTTTTTTAACTCTTGACAACTCTCGCCTTTTTCAATTATGAAGCTCTCGTTCCTTCTCCTTGCCGCTGTTGCTGCAGCCGATTCAAAGAAGTGCCGTCCTAGGCCTAACTACCCTACCGTAGTGCCACCTGTTTATTCAACTGTGCCACCAGTCTACCCTACGGCGTCGCCCGTTTATCCAACGGCGTCTCCGGTCTACCCTACGGCATCGCCCGTTTACCCCACTGCGTCTCCAGTCTACCCTACTGCGTCTCCAGTCTACCCTACGGCGTCACCCATTTACCCAACGGCGTCTCCGGTTTATCCTACGGCGTCGCCCGTTTATCCAACAGCGTCTCCAGTCTACCCTACGGCATCGCCCGTTTACCCCACCGCGTCTCCAGTCTACCCTACTGCGTCTCCAGTCTACCCTACGGCGTCGCCAGTACACCCGACCTCGGATGTCTACAAGACTTCAGCTAGTTACACGCCCACTATTATCACTGATACTTTTATCAGCTTCACGGTTCCCACTAGGTCGCCGTCCTCGTCAAGCTCGGCTCCCTGGTTCACGTGGACTATCTCTGATCCATTCCCCACCAACTCGTTCCCCACCATCTCTGCGCCTACGATCCCCCGTTAAGTAAAAAAAGGGCTTTTTCCGAATGCAAGGGACCAAGGTTAGCAACAAAGCATGGGCTAATTGATCTACTTCGTGATTTAATATTCCATTAATTTACACCGCTTTTCCCTAGCTTGGTAATTCTTTCTAGAAACCGTAAAAAGAAGCTGAAGGGGCTGCGCAAATAGAACCTTCACTTTTCCTTAGGAACTGCCCGCGTCGCTATGTTGCTACACGTGGAGAAGTGGCGACAAAGAGCCACAGAAAGGAACAGCTTCCCCACTCACCTGTCCTCTTTTGTGAGAGGATTGCCCTCATCTTTTAGTGGCCAAAAGGTAGGGAGCATACTCGGATACGTTCTAGAGAACAGGCCAACACCCTTTTCTGTAAAGAAATGCCATCGGAAACGCTTGGCAACCAACTGATTTGTGGACTTGCACGCGACGAGGGAATAGGGGAAAACAAGACGCACAAGCAGGTGTAATTACAGTTCTTGGCAAGGAATGTCCCAAGTGCCAGAGATATAAAAGCAAGGGCGTAGGGCACCCAGACAATCCAACCTTTTTTTTTTTTCTTCATACACACTTTCTTTGTTTGTAATTATTACCGCC
Source organism: Coemansia sp. RSA 2050 (assembly GCA_027578835.1). NCBI lineage: Eukaryota > Fungi > Kickxellomycota > Kickxellomycetes > Kickxellales > Kickxellaceae > Coemansia > Coemansia sp. RSA 2050. Next base: position 69,292 of record JANBSU010000062.1, on the reverse strand, counting down.
GCGTACTTTTGGCTTTACCAAGCTACAGCCGCTCATGTCAGATACTGTCCCACTCTACGACTCGAATGCCGCAAACGCGGCCTCCACACCGGGCTACGTGCCACCCCAGGCAGTGACTTCTCAGACTGGTGGCAACCGCAGACAGCTAGAGTTTAACCCACCAAAGTTTGCGGCCGTGCACCCGATAGAGTCCGGCAGCACATACGAGTCTTTGATGACGGCTATTGGCAACTTTTGCGGCGCCTTTGGGCAAATCCCGGGTTGCTTCTGCTGTCCTAACCCGTTCAAGGAGGTCAAGCAGGGCAAAATCGGACTAGTAACCCGCTTTGGCCGCTACTACAAAACGGCTGACCCCGGCTTGGTTAAGGTCAACCCGCTGACGGAGAAGGTCACTCCTGTGGATACCAAGATCCAAATCGCTCCGCTGGGTAGACTTCCCATTGTGACTAAGGATAACGTGTCTGTTGAAATCGAAGCCGTACTCTACTGGCACATCATCGACCCGTACCTGGCTATCTACGGCGTGTCGGACGTGAAGCAGGCGCTGACTGAGCGCACACAGACTACACTGCGCGCCGTTTTGGGTGGCCGCGACCTACAGGACCTGATTGAGAACCGTGATACTATTGCCTCGGCAATTACTGACATTATCGACCGCCCAGCGCACTCTTGGGGTGTCACCGTCGAGTCCATTCTCATCAAGGACATCCACATGTCGCAGGAGCTTCAAGTCACTCTGTCTGCGGCAGCAACACAGAAGCGCATTGGCCAGTCCAAGGTCATCCAGGCGCAGGCCGAAGTCGACGCTGCTATGCTTATGAGGGAGGCCGCCGAGATTCTCAATACTCCAGCTGCTATGCAGATTCGTACGCTTGACAGTATGGTGATGATGGCTAAGGCGGCGAATACCAAGGTACTCTTTGTGCCAGTTAACCAGGACTACTCTAATGGATCGATTAACGCATTTGGCGGCGCTGGCGCTACTGTAGGCGTCAATGCGTATGGCTCGGGTGGCGCTCCGGGTACTGGTGAGAGTGTGACCCATGTCGAGCAATCTGCCGATGACCGTCGCTCAGCTGTGCAATTCCAGCTGAAGGATGGCAGCAGGCCTGTATACTCCGAATCCAGCCCCATTCATAAATCGGTGAAGGACTCTGCGCTGTACTCGCAGATAATGGAGATGTAAGAGGCTCTTCCTCGTAGCAACTCAGGGTGCCGCCCCTCGCCCGCTTTTTCTTTCTATATGTTACTGTTTTACCATCTGTATTCAATTGTTAATTTATCTTTGTGTAATATCAAAGTTGTATGTTCGGAGTAGCAATGGCGGCTCGAGGTGGCGGTCTAATGCTTGAGAGTGGCTCGTAGGAGAGAGGCGGCTGCTGCTGCTGCTTGACTGCGGCAGATGTGCGAGGTGGGGGATTCATTGCAATTACCATATTGGTCTTGCAAACCGGGCAGTTGATGTTGTGGTTTGTCAGCCAGTCGTCTATACATGACCGATGGAAGTAGTGGCCGCAGTCCAATATGCGTACGACATCTAGTACCTTGTAGTCGGCTAGACATATATGGCAGTCTGGTGAAAAGAATCTCTTTCGTGGATTGTCATATCCGTATTCGGCTTCTATGCTAGCCCGGTGTGAGTGGGATGCTACTACGGGAATCGAATCATAGACCTCCTTAGTGGTAAGCGCTTTGGTGGGAAACAGCGCCAGCTCGTGCTCACTAAACACTTGATGTGGTTTTAGTTGCTCGGTTTGGGTACGGAGCTGATGCGGCTGGACGTCGAATGGGCTGGCTGTGCCTCTCTGCCATCTTCTGTAGACACAATGAAACATGATAGTCACCACAACACCCAATAGCACCAAGCCTACTAATGCGACGACGGAGATTATTGCAGACGACGCCATAGCCAATGCCCGTAAAAATTGAATGAAAATATGCAAAATACAAGTGCTACAACAGCGTGAATAGTCCTTGCAAGCCCTTGCTTCTTTTTTATTTTCCTGACTCTATGTGACATAAATAGTGCTACCTACCTATTCGACAGTCATGTACGGCCAGGCACCTTTTTGACATTCATGCTTTTTCTATAAACACCGAGGCTGTGCTTTGTAATCTGCCAAGATATGCATGCACTAGCTCAGCTGCACATGAGTTGTCTGCAAGTTCTATTGGACCCGAATAGCGGACATGGAGGGCGACGGCTGCAGAGCATGTGGCCACTTTTTTCTACATGTAATATGGACCAGCAAATGTCCGAATCTCATCCGCGTCCGATATGTCAAATAATGTATTGTAATAAATTGTACAGCAGACTATGTCTGGGGAAGCAATGCTCGTGGCGGTGGCGCAATGTGGATCACCGTGTGGTGCAGACTGTTGGTATCTTGCGCGCTATTTAGTTCTGCTGGATCAGAGGTCATACTTTGAACGCCTGCCTCGGCAGAGCAATGCCGAGTGCGAGAGCGGGGCTCCAGTCCCAGAGCATGCCGGATATCTGTTTTACAAATAGGACAGCGAGCACTGCGCTGAGTAAGCCAAACGTCAATACACTCCGAGTGGTAAGTATGGCCGCACACCAGCACTCGCACGATGTCGGCAGCTTCGTAGGGCGTCAAGCAGATGCTGCATTCAGGCGAGGCGTATTTCAAGCTGGCGTGATCGACTTGGCTAATCTTTTTTCCTGACTCATCACAGACATCCAGTGGCGCATTGATAGCCTTTATGTCATCGCTTGTCAATACTATGGCTTCAATAAGCTGGAGCTCATCTCTGCTGAAGGCGTTGTAGGGCTTTACTGGCCGATCGCTGGGCCTGAACTGGGCTATCCGTGTCTGTCGTGCTGCTCGGGTTCCCAGAGCGCCTCGCTCGCTGCGTTGTCCGCGAAACCGGCGTGCAAATAGCAGTATCCCTATTGATAGCCCTGTTACGCCTATGGATACTAGTATGAGGATATTCAGCTCACTGACCATCCCGGTTACTCATGTACTGGCGCCTATTATCGTAGAAAATCAAAAAGATACTGGTTCAAAAAAAAGAGAATAGTCGACAACGTGGTCAAAGAAGGAGAAAAAAGTCTATCGATTGTTGTGCTGGAGAAAGAGGCTTGGGAACTCGCATCTGTCTTCTCCCTGCACCTTGGTAGTTGCTGAAGCACTTTGCTACGGCCTTTGTATCCCAAACTTTCCAGCAAATTGCACTGCTCATGTGACTGAGGCGGAGACATTGGTGACTCAGGTCAAACGGGGCAGATCGACGATGCCCACGGCCCGCGCCTTTTTCCACCAGTACGCGAGGTCCGAGCCGCAGTACTAGATTGTCCAAAAAAGACAACACATGATTTCCTTAGTGATGTCGATCATCCTTGCTTTTTTCAGACTTTGGCGATCTCCGAGGGTTTAGCATATCGGGATAAGGGTGCAAGACTAATTTTGAACTGGCGTCCCTTGCAGATGGCTTTAGCAGCTATTATGTCAGATTGGTGCTAGTAGAAAGCAAGGATCCGGCACGTGGCTTTCACCTTCCAGGGTCAGAGGTTCCCTGTAGACAATAGGCAGTGGTTGTTGCTAGCTGGCAGGCGGAGAGGCAGGCGACACGCCCAGCTGATTGTGCTTGGGCAGCCGCTAATATTGATTGCATCCTGGCATTGAAAAGGACACAATGCCCGGAAGCATTTTGCAGAAACAAGATGATTGCCGCTGATGCATGTCTTCCTTTTGCTCCCGCGCAAACACTGGGTACCACCTTCGAAGGAGGGGGAAAGTAGAGTGCGGTGGCAGATAAAGCAATAGACTACACATGTTGGCTTGCCTTTTTTCCCATCTCTTTACCACTTTTTTCTTCTTCATCTGTCTTTTTGCGCGCTCATGGCCAACATACGCTAGCTTTGCAACTACCCTCGACTTGCTACAGAGGTACCATGCCTTATACTTTACACATAGTGCCACGCCCGACGTATGCGCCCGCCACTTGCGCAGGATTACTGCTTTGCGCAGCCGCAGTCCTGGTAGCATCCCCGCTTCCCCAGGGCCCTGGAATGTTGCCCGACCGGGTACAGTCAACTCTTACAGCTCCGGGAGCTCCGACACGAACATCGCTGCCGTTCCCTCTGGCTAGCCCTACCGGCAACACATCCAACGACGCTACTACAGACATGAATAGCTCAACCAGATACTACGTGCTGGCAATAAGCATATGTGGCGTTAGCTTTGCGCTGTTCACAATTGCCATGTTTTACCGCATCAGAGCCCGGCAAAGCCAGGACGGTTCTACTGCACAAGCGCCAGGGCAGCACTTGAGTGAGATTGGCGCTACTCACGTCATTTCTCTGCAACATGTACTGCCAAAGCCGCGAGTAGTGCTTAGCGAGGCACAGTTCAACTTGTTGCCACGAAAGATTGCCTTGGCCCCATCGTCTACGACTGGCAACGCCAAGCTTGGCTCCACGACGCAGACCAAAGGCCAAGGGGATGGCAAACCAAAGACGAGTACCGCAGACTCTTTGCTGCTGGCAGAGCCAGAGTCTTGCAGCATCTGCCTCAGCAACATCAAGGCAGGCGATCCGCTGGTGTTCCTAATACCTTGTAACCATGCCTTCCATGACGAGTGTGTGGGCAAGTGGCTCATGGAAAAGTCAACCCTATGCCCGCTCTGCAAAACGGATATGGTAAAAGCACTGAACCTTGGCACTACGCGAACCTCAAGCGACCTGGCCGAAAATGGTAGCCCGCAGAGGCCTACCAGTGCCAGTAACGGGGCCGACAGCATATCGCCGCAAACCCTGCATCTCGTTGAGGGGCACGACGCTCCCCTCCACTAACATTCCACTATATTTACATTAATCACCCGACATACACACCGCATCACCCGAGTGCTCATCAACTGACACACATGAGGCATTGGCTTGGCGCATCTTGCAGTTCTTGGGTGCCGTGTGTGTCCCGAAAAAGAGGACCACGTGGTTGAGAGCAGTGGCGGAAGGTGTCGGAAGCCTCTAAACACGTGAAATTATGTAAATACGCGTTTGCACTGAAACCTTGCCTCTTTTGGCTTGTAAGAAACGAAGAACAAACACAAACACAGATTCACATCGATTGTGCAAGCTTAGTAGAAAGCGATCCCTATCATAGCGAAAGGGCTTTGGTAAAAGAAGCTGCTCTTTTGGGCACTGTGAAGCGGGCCATTTTCCCTTTGGCCACAGCCTTTTAAAGTTCTGTCTGAGTAGGCATGGCTTGGGTGTGTCCGGGGGACAATGACTGCGAGAGGCGGCGTGTTCTGCTCATAAAAAAACCTGCTATTTGCTCTTAGTCTTCTCCCTTTTCTCAGATTCAAAGCCGACTCTCTCATCCACCCCTTTTGGCCTTGCTCTTGCCTTCTTTCCTTCTCGCCATTCTCGAAAAAAAAACTATAGCATTTTACGCCACAGCTTAGTATCCGTCTTTTTTTTTTTTTTACTTCCACTGCTTTTACACCCACGGCAGCTCCAGGTACATTGGCTTTTAGCTTACCCACCCTTCCGCATTCATTACTACAGGACCATAGCCCCAATGTACTTTTCTGGTAATGATATCCGTGTTGAGCCACGGTCTCTCTCGTCGCTTAACTACATGAGAGACAGGAAAATGTCGTTTTACGCCAAGCTTATGTTTGAGAACAATACACTATCGATTGCAAAGCGTCCCGGATTTTCAATGAGAAACTACAGCTCATTCACCTTCTCAACGCTGTCTCTGGATACTGATGAATGCTGCTTCATTGCGTATGCACATAAAGATATTTACGAGCAGTACTCTACAGCACTCATCATCTATTGCCCACCCTGTGTCAGTAGGGAGCAGTTGTGGAAGCTGAAGAGCAGATCAAAAGAAATACAATCATTGCTTGGATACAACTATATCATTGATGAAGAGAGCAGGTCGGGGCTGGAGTCTATTCACACGCAGAGGCCAATCAACGGCCTTGAACTCGGTACGCCCATTTACTCGCCAGCGATGGGTGCGTATCAGACGCCTGCCAGCGTGTACATGAGTTCGCCGCTTATTAATTCTGGCTTTGCACCATGGACTTCTCAACATCCCACCATCGTTAATGCAGGCCTTAACACTCCTTTACAGCATCACCAAGGTGGCACCACTTTAGGCAAAATCGGTTCCCCAGCAGCGAGGCCAATTGGCGAGATGTTTGACCCTAGCTTTGGAAATGCTATTGGATCGCCAGTAAGCAGCAGCAAAGCTGCCAATACGCACCGACTGGCTGATAATGGTGCGCTCGAGTTTTTCTTTGACGATGATTTTGCTTCAGGTTTTGGTCCGGTAAAACCTATTCAACGAGGGGTTGGCAGCAGCCGCCCTGAGCCTGCTCCACGTCCGGTAAACAGCGGCCAAGCAGCAGCTACTCCCCCTCGCCCCGTGAACAGGCCGCCGCCAGCCCCACACAACATGTTTGCGCCTTATGACCAGTTGGGCAGCGGAGGCACTCAGTATCCCCATGCACCAGCTGGCTGGAATTTCAACGCATAGTAGGCCCACAGCACAGTACGAGGCCATTTGCTGCCAGCAACAGAGCGCACTAGGCCACTGATTACATGCGCTAACCAAGATTCTATTTGTTACCTTCTTTTTCATGACCAAGATTTTACTATATTACAAAACTATACACAATACACATATAAAACCAAGCTAAGTGGTATTCTCATTGCCAGCAAAGAGCTTGACTGGCGCGCTACAGAACGGGCATTTGTCACTTGCACCTAGCCATGGCGTGATGCACTGATCGTGGAATGCGTGCATGCAAGGCAAGCTGGCAACCATGTCGTTTTCAGAGTAGTCACTCAGGCATATGCCACAGGTACTAGAGGTCTCGTAGCCAACCGCAACTGTGCCTAGTTTGCTATCTGCATGGCTAAACAAGTGTCGTGGAAGCTGCTCAATCTCAGCAGTAGTAAGTTGGGACTGGCAATGAGAAATAGCGGCAGTTAGCAAGGTCCCTTGGTGCTGCACTATGCGTATCTCCTGCCGAAGCTCCTCTTGCTCACTCCGGCGAACGGCTCGTTTCTTGAGGTATCCGCGCAAGAACATGGCTACCAAGATGATCAGAGCTATGGCCAGACCGAGAAAGACTCCAAACAAGGCTGAGATGCGGGGGCTGGAAAATACGTCCGACATTTTTCAAATCGTAGAGGAGAGAAGGGTAACATCTCTATCATAAAAAAGAAACATGTGGAAAAAGGGAGCAGTACGCGCGCTATCAATGGCCGTTTCCGTTTTATGATGGCAGTCTCGTGTTCCATGCCGCACAAATACAGGAAACGGCGCATTTTATGGAACATCTACGGAGTATGCACTAGCTACACGTGTGTCCGGTAGTGGACCAGAGCTGTCGAAATTACTTGCTATGCTATGCTAATCTAATCTCAATTAGTCTGGTGCTCAGGTGTAGTGTGCATGCCAGCTACAGACCCTTGCAGCTGAGCTTATCAAGCGCAAGCTTTGTTAACGCGTAATGTACGGAGTCCACATTATGTTGCCCTGAAATTTACGCAAGCTCATGAATAGCGCTTTAATGACAAGTGCTAGAGAGACTATTAGCCAGCACTATGGAAATGGAGAACAAAATGGTCAGGTGGGCTTGTGGAGGGTGGCTGGCTAGAGTGCGGTGGCGGAGTTTATGAATCCACACACGCCATGATGCCTAAAGCGGTGCTAGTGCCATTCCCCAGTCTAGGCACAGAAGAAATGTGGCGCTCAAGGAGATCAGCCAAAAGAAAAATACACCGTAATTTCCAAACAATAGATAAAAAAATCCCCCGTGTATGGCTTAGGGCCTTGCGCTGCCCAGCGAATGCAAGTGCCAAAGAATTGGGCAGGGTGTGAACTTCTTTTTTGGATATATACAATCGCAAGCGCTAAAGAGGTGGTGAGAGTATATTTTTGAGAGTAAAGACACAAGTGCCACTGCAAGCAACCTAGCGCCACACTCGCTCCATCTCTCACACGCCAGCGTATGTGATAGGTCATAGATCGACGCGCCTATTGACACATCTTGCAATCTATAGCTCTAGCGCTGCGTATTATGGTCAATGTGGAATGCATAGAACCAAAGCAGATTGTCAGCACAAAGTGCTACCCAAGGCTTGATTGGGCATTGAAAAGCTCTCGTGCTTTTATTCTAGCTGACACGGCACAGAACATAAAATTTAATGGTGTCAGGCGATTAATATTAAAAACAAATGACAGCTCTGCAAATGTCTAACGCCCCTGGCTGACCCGGGTGCCAGATGTGTACACAACGAGTTGGCACACTGGACGGCTTCAACAAAAGGACACCTCGCCCTAGTTGGTCATCTTCGGGGGGAGAGAAAACTACGTGCTTTGTCTTGTCTTGCTGCTCAGTAGAGTGGGGCATTGTGCTTGTGCGAAAAAGGTAGTGTGGGAAGTATTAGCTATTCAAGCACAACAGGGAGCATTTTGCTCCCGCATGGATTGTCTAGGTGTTCGAGCGACAGAGTTGAGAGCAAAATGTAAAGTGTTTATGGCGCAAAAAAAAACAAGCAACCATTGGTTGGCAGAAATTGCCGCTCAACAAAACTGCGGTAGCTCGCTCATGTCGGGAGCGAAGGAGTCTATAAGGCAGTCGCACCCAACGCAATAAGCACGCATGTGGCATATGCGCGCACAGCCCTTGTCTCGTTGTTGAGCAGAAATGTTTTGATTGGATGGCTCCTTTTATTTTTCCTAGAAATCCAAGAAAAATGTGCTCTTCTGTCTGGCGCAATGGCCTGCACATCCTGACTCTATTGCCGCGTGCATTCTGTGCAATGTGGATGTCTACTTTGTCGACATAATGACTGAAAAAAAGTCCGATCCTAGTGATGCAGGGATTCTAGCTGCAAGCTCGGTGTGCTGAGCTCGTGTTTGCGTGCATTATTTTTCAAAAAGATGTGCTTGCTCAGCGTGGCTAGTGTATAGGAGCGGTCTGGGTGAGTAAGCAGCTCGCTCGTCAAACGCACAAGCGACCGGCAAACTGTCGGATGTCTGATAGGGCGATAATACCGACGCGGCTTCCCAATGGAGTTGCGAGAGATAGAGGGTGGGAGATGTGAACGCCGCAATCTACATGGCATTGTAGAGGGCGTGGGGATTGCTAGCGATACCGACTCTGGCGACTGCAAAAGGAAGAAATTGGCCGAAGAACTGTGCGCAGAGACAAGCCCATGCATGAGAGCAAAGATTTGAGAAGCACCCTTGTGAGAACAGCTCTGGGCGGGGAGGGTGAGCATGTGCCAAGACCTGGAAGTTACACACGAACGGAGAGTCGCCTGCCCTGAAGCAGAGCACGAGCGCACACGCAGGGGCGAAAAAAGAGAAAGAGTTGACACGGAAATGCACGGCATGCAATTCATTTGTTTTGGTTTTGTTTGTTGTGATTTCTGGCGTTCCCAGCCCCCGTTGTCCAGCCAAGGATGCTCCGCCGCCCCTCCCCCAAAGCGCGTGTGCTCGGCTCCTCCGCAGCTGGATGCAAAAAAGGAGCGGAAAAAGAGCAAAAGAAGCACGGCGCTTCGGTGGATTCCACATCGTCCAGCTCGGAGGGGAGCTATGATGCAAAAAAAGATGCGAAATGCGACAGAAGAAGGAAGGAGGCTGTGTCCTATCTGTGGCTCTGCGCAAACTACAGCAACGCCACTTGCTACCATGGTGGGAGAAGGGCGTAGGTGACAGCCCCCCCTCGTCTCCCACTCTCCCCCACCCGGCAATCTGACATGCACCGTTTCTCAGCCTTCTTGAGCAAGCGTCTTCTGGCATATAAATATACCCGCCTGCGCCTAGAGTCGCTTCCGCGTCTCATTCTGGCTCTTGTTCTTGGCCCACCTCATCCACGAATACCCTGCCTATCTTTTTCTCTTACCGCGCGCTTCTTTTTCACAAGGGCGTATTAGTTGGCCTCTCTAACACCACGCTTTACCTAAAGTGCCTCTCTATCCCCACTTTCTCCACACGCCTCTGAGCTTATTCTGAACCACGGTTTGCACTCTTGGTTACCAGCTCCCCCCCTGCATACTCCCCAGAGTCTGGTACACGCCCCTGCGGTGCTGGCTGTACAAGCAAAAGGGGGCGCGACACCTGCCCAGGGCTTCTGATAAAGGTCATCACAACAGACCGGGGATCGCCCACTATCGCACGCATATCGCCAGTGGTATCTGATCGCCACCAGGTCAAAGCACCACGAAGCAGCGCAGAGCTAGAACATATCCAAGTAAGTGATCTACAGACACGTGGCACAGCCTGCACACGCTATGCACATTAAAAATAAATGGAGCAGCTGGTACTGCTGCGCCCCCCCAATATCAACGCCATTTCCTCATACCCTGTGTCCACGTGCACATGCCTGGTGTCACTTGGACTACGAGACACCGTCCTTTATGCAGGGGCCAAATGGCTTGGCCCTGCTCGCTCCCAGGCACAGCCTAGAGAATGCGACAAAATGAGGCGACCACGCCTCCTCTTTTCCCCATCTTAATTATTGTGTTTACGTTGCTCGCCCTACTGCTCAATTCTATTGCACGTTCCCCCCTCCTCTCTCCGATGGGCGGGCTGCATCCAAGAAAACAAACATTGGCAAAGCAAGCCTGTCCACATTCTCGCCATTCTTGACCTTCAGCCACTGCTGCTAGCTTTCTACATGCACTCCCTCCCCCCTTTGTCTCCACTGCTCCCCCCTTATATTTCCTACACTTGTATTTTGCTCTTCATGCTTGCGATTTCTTGACGAGACACAAAAGTGTTACTTTGTCTAGCGCTCGCATTTTTATTGTTTGCCCAGAAGGGGTATTTGCGAGCTCAAAATTTTTGGGGCTATTCCTTCCATTGTATGTACTCTTGCCTCATTCGAAACATATTCGTCTTTGCTGGTCCACCTTGTTTAAAGGCGCCTTTTTGCTGTTCTCTTGGCTGGGCCTTTTGCTATTCCCTTTGTTTCCCTTGCTGCTTAGCCAAAATGGAGGGAATTAAAAATAGACTTTCCATTTTATAATGGAGGCGTAGACTGAAGCTGCCAAGAGCTCCTCTTTTTGCCACCTCTATCCCCCGACTTTGTTCGCTTCCTGCAGCGCATCCGCGTTTCCATCCAACTCGCAGCCTGGTTTGACTGCGCTTCAAAGTCTTGCCTCTTTTGCTAAAAAAGGGTACCCACCTCATTGTTTTACAAGCTCTTTCTTTCCCTCTACTCGCGAGCGCATATTTATAGACAGCTACTTTTTTTCTTCCCTCATCTCTTCTCTTGTGCAGCTATCTTACACACATCTTTTACTACCATTCATTATTAACTCATTTTAAAAGTCTAAACCTTTTGCTGCGCTATAGGCGTCATCTTACATTAGCGCACTCAAATGACATCGCTGCTGGCAACCGTCGCTACTCTACCGAACACCGGCCACCTGGATGCTATTGACGACAGCACAACCGCTGACTCGCCCTCTTTCCTGACTGCAAAGTCGGCTTTGGTGAAGCTGGCCGCCGAGGAGGTGGATTCTGCGTTTTCGCCGCTGTCGTCGTCAGCTATCACTATTGCCTCTTTGGGGTCGTCTCTGGGCTACGGCAGCGGCGCCAAACGGCATAGTGGTGTTAGCCATGCCAGGCAGCCGGTGGACCAGGCCCTGGGCACAGACAGCAACAGCCTCTTGGATGGGATCGAGGAGCAGCACTCTGCCGGCCAGCTGGGGCTGAGAGGGGCTGCTGCCACGACGGCGCAGGACGATTCACTGGTGACGTCGTCAGGCAACATGTCGACGGCAGTGTCATCATCAGCGGCGTCCTCGCATAGTAGCAAGTCGTCCACATCGTCGGCGGGGCCGTCGGTGGGCATGTCAAAAGTTAACATGCGCTCGGTCAGCGTCGACTACGCTCATGCCTACGGGCTTCACATCAAGCGCACTATGGCGTCAGCTGCAGCTGGTGACGACAGCTGTACGTCGTCATCATCGTCGCCCGCAGAAATAGTGCCCCCGCGCCCTGCTCCAGCGTACCTTTCTGGACACCCGCTCCGCACAGCTCCCTACCACCACCACGGCGAATCGGGAGTTTCCTCGTCTACTACGTCACTTTCAGGTATTCACCGGTCACTAACCAAAAAGTTCTGGCGCCCACTGGCTAGAAAGTCTGGCGAGAACGATACGACAGCCGCTGCATCGACCAAATCTGCGTTTAGGCAGCAGCCTTTGGCGATAGATGCGGACGAGGAGAATGTGCCATTGTCAGACAGCGACGACAGCATTGTTGCTGTCCAGGGCCATAGATACCCCAAAGGCAAGGTCCACAGTTCCCAGGACACCTGTGCTGACAATGGCGACCTTATTGTGGAGAGGAATAGCGTGGTGGTAGCCGAGGCATCGACCTCTGCTACAACTGAGGCTGAGCAAGCCGAGCACCCCGTTTTACCACTTGACACTGTCGCTGCTGCTGCCGCCACCACTCCCCATCCGAGCACTGTTGCCCCATACCAGCCACCACGCAACTACCGCTTCAATCGCGCTGTAGCGTCAAAGTCGCTTGACGTTCCTCGCGTTGCCAAGGACGCCGCTGGTGAGGGCAGCAAGGGCGCGCTGAACCGACGTGTATTGCAGCGTGCCAAGCGTGAAGACGCCATCTACGGAGTGGCCTCATCAAGCTCTTCGGTGGAGTGTAAGGGGCCTGAGCGGTTCCAAGCGCTGTCCAGATCGTTTGTCTCTCGGCTCGGGTTTGCCAGCACATTAGCTGCGCGCCGGCGTTCCGATGACCTGCGCTTTGTCATTGCTCCGCACCCCCAATTTGCAGAGATCGCCGAGGTCTACGACTGCGATGAACATACCCTGGTCTACCGCAAGGTCTCCAGGTCGGGCAGGTCGTGGCATGAGACCTTCCATGAAGTCAACTTTGAAGAGGAGCTCGTTGAAATGGAGGCGGCCAAGCAGCACGTCTATTGGCGGCAGCAGCAGCATTGCCTACAGCAGCGCCACTCCAGCTATGTTATGAACGGCGGTTCCGATGCCATGGCAATGAGCGACTACAAGATGGCGTCGGCGCTGGGCCTGCCCTACCCTGGCTTCTCTGCGTATGGCGGCAGACCGACGACGTTTGCATCGGCTGCAGCGGCATCTTGCGTGACGATCCAGTCTTCGGCAGCAGGCACAAGCAACTATGCTAATGGCGGCATGTCTAACCAGAGTACGGCGTCGTTTTTGCTGAATAGCGGAACCGTGCGCATGGCGCGCGCAAGCACGAGCATGGGTGGCAGAGGCTTTTCGCACGCTAGCGAAAGCGGGGCCAGCAGCGGTGGCGTATCATTTGACCGAGGCCTACTGTGGGAAGCGCTGACCCCCTATCCAAACCAGTTCCCGCTCCACATCAAGGACGCTCGCACTATCATCGACACTGTCTCTCTGGCCTCCATGGTGCTCGACCGCCATCAGTTCTGCTACCGCTTCCAGATGGGCGCCAACCGCATGCGCTGGACTGCCAAGCGTACTCGCAAGCACCAGCTGGCACTGGTTTGTACTGTACGCAGCACTGTTATTGCCGAAATCTTTGTTGACTACGAAAAGGGGTATTCGCCCTATGGCGTGCCCTCGGCACTAGGCAAAGGCTTGGCTGGAGCGGCAGCCCAGGTGGCGGCCCGTAGTGCTGCTGGGTTTATGAGCAGCAGTAGCTCGAGTGGTGTTTCGACTCCTCATGAGCAGCTCAACAACGGCACTGGCGCAACCAACCAGGCCATAGACACTGGGCTTCTCCCTGAAGACGGCTCATACCCGGTGGTGACTATTCTCCCGGCGGCGTTTGCGCAGCTAGTTGACTTTGACTCGGACGTAGTGGAGTCGTTTATTATTTTCACGGGCATGCAGATGCTAGAGTGTCTGCACATGTGAAGCGTAATTGGGAGGTTTTTCACTCCTTCAGTTGTCTACCAATATATTATAAGCATAGCATTACTTGAAATTCATTGTTCTAGGCGTGCTGGCTCACAGGAGCATTTTGCTAAAGGGTCCTTTGTCCCCCACCCACTTACCTCTCCCCTACCCCCCTCTTGCAAAGTCTCGCTGTTGGCCCTTTGCCGTGCCCACCACCACCACTTGCTTCAAGTTGTGCTTTTCACTGCTTCTTGTTTCAGGATACAGCCTAGTTTGATATATCAGCAGCTGTCTTAGCAAGTCTTGAATGTGGATACCCAAGGACTTTGATAATTTGAGAGGCGCATCCATATAAGCGAGCAGAAAAAGACCAAAAAAATGAGCGCAGAGATCAGCCATTTTCTTGATAAAAGCAAATTCCCATTTTAGAGTTGGGTGGCGCTTCTTTCATTGGCTTGGCAAGAGATGCAGCCGGATGTTTTAAGCAAGAAAAAAAATAAAAAAAAGATATTGGAAACAAAGACTAGCTTCACTTGCTAAGTGAAAAAAGCTTTTCAAAGGGTAATTTCAAAGGCTCCCTTTTTTTCTTTTTTAAATCCATTGCTTCAAAGGCTCCAGCCTTTTTTCTAGCTTGTGCACTGCCTTCTTTGTTTTTCTTCTTTCTTTCAAGGCATTGCCTTCTTTGAAATAATTTCTTTCAAGTTGAAGAAAAAAAAAGAGCGAGCTCGCATATGTTGGACAAGAAATGGGCAGGTGGTGGGAGGACGAGTGCGGATTCCTCCCTTGTTTGCCTTGTTCAAGACTTTTCTCACTTCACTTCACTTTCTTTTATCAAGTAGCTCTACAATATTTTTTTCAAAAGGCAATTTCCAATCGCTTATTTCCTCCTTAATTTAACTTTATCTACTTGAGACATATACTCTGCCACCGTGTGCATACTTGAGGTACATTTTTTGAACTAACTACACTGTCTATCTGCAGGTAATGGACAATCCACCAAACATTGGCAGCTACATGGAACCCACAGGCTACCCAGAACCTGCCGACTACCCCGAGTCTATAGGCTATCCTGACCCTTTGAACCACCCTGGCCCTTTGTTCCACCCTGGACCCGCCGACTACACTGGGCCTCTGGATAACCCAGAGTGGCAGAGATACGCTCACTATACAACAACCAGTACCATCGGTAGAGGCCAAGCGGGTAACCAAGGCCAGTCCTCAAAAACGGGGAGACAGCCACCACGGACAAAAACGCCATGGACAGCCGAGGAGAACCGCAACCTATTCAGGGCCATGGCAGAGTACATCTACGTGGACAAGCAAGGAATGAAGCCTCTAGCAATCTATCTGAATCCAACAGAGCTCGACAATGTAGAATCATGCGAAAGCGCCCTAAACATGACAGACGACGACATTGCCTCTTCGCTATTGGAGCAAGGCATTGAGGTAAACCCAAATAGACGTGGCGACCTCTTATTCCACGTGCTTCGCCACATGCAGAGAGCGTCGGGTAATCAGAGTACTAGGGTGGTTAACGAAAAGGTCAAAAACGTCCGGAGTCGCATCATCAATCTCTTCATGAACATGTATAATGATGGCGACTTGCCAAGTAAGCGGCCTATTCGCTACGTATCGGCTCTGTTAACTAGTTTGGTCAATTCGCCGTTTTTCCCTTTGGATGCCCTAGATGCAACTACTGCTGCCAGCGTCTATTCGCTAACCGATACTAGACATGACGTTAGTTTGTGGCTGCAGGCTATGTTTTGGCTGCATCCAAAGTCCATGTACGAGTTTATTAGTCAATGCGCTTTGCAAATCACCCGAGCCCAAGCCGAACGCACCCCTATTGCTATGCGCACAGCAGAGGAGCATAACGTATTGTCTGAAACTCCAGAGTACCGCACTATCATTACTCTTATGCACCGATTAGTTGTAACATTGAATGGTGGTGGTTCGGTTAAAAAGCCTAAATCGGGTGGGGATTCCAGAGGATCCGGCACTAAGCGTGGGCCGGGTGACGACTTTGACGATTTCAATGAGGATGATACGTATGATGGCTGTATGTTGCCCAGAAGGCGTAGGCGCAAGGGGCAGACACTTGATGGCAAAAAGATGAACAGCGGAAATGACATTGAGGTAACCATGAATGATGGAGTAAAAGTATCTCTAACGCTCTTTGACATGCTAAAGACAGAAGAGAAACTGCTGCTAGCCGGTATTAGTATTAGAATGCTAGCGGCCGTAGGTGGGGTGATTCGCAATAACCGTCAGGCCACTTTAGATATTAAATATCACATGTACAGAATGTGGACATGTATTTCGCACCTTTCTGATGTGTCGCATTTGTTCCAAAGCAACGCCGCGAGTGGTGATATAGAAGCAGTAGATATGGGTTTAGCGTTTGCAGAATTCGTAGTAGTCAAGTATTTCACCGGCCCATTTGAGCAGAATAGCATTGAGCCGCGTATACGAGTCTCCAAGGATCGTACGCCGTGCCCAGGCGGCCTCGCTAGTCTTGAGGCACTCATCGAGCAGACATTTGCTTCAACCGAAGAAGAGTCTCGCGAGGAGATTTCTACCTGGCTGGTAGTCGCAAAGCGTCAAGACAACAAGTATGTTCTGGCACTGATTGTCACTTCGCCCGAAATCGGGGTGCCCAGCGAAAACGGGGTTTCCTTGTTCTTCGGTCGTCATTACTCTGATCAAATGCTTGGGCTGGTAATTGGCAGCGCAGTTGCTACTAGTGGCAAGGCAATAATGGGCACCTTGCCAATTCAGAATCATAGCGGCTTGGATCCTTGGCCATGGATGCCAGGACAAGCACAGTCTATCTCTGTTGAAGCTGGGTTCATTGGCCATATCCCGCTAGCATCAGAGTACAACGAGACGCTGATCGTCGCTACAATCAATTACCGCGGCGTCGATAAGGCTAGTCCATGGCATGAGCCTCGGATCATGACAGAGGTCATCTTTGACTGTCAGCAGAGCTATGCTAACCTGGGTATCACAGGAAATGCACCACCATACGAGCATCTCTTGCAAAGTGGCATTACAGGGGCAATGACAGCGGCAGCATCTACTGTGGCGGCACTGACTAGAAACCACTCGCCACTTTTGCTGCCTAGTGAGCCAACAGCGTTCCCCATCTTGCCCGATAACATGGGTATTTTGGACCAGCCCGCGTACTATGAACAGATGCCTGGCAATATACTGGCGTCGAGTTTTGGGCAGGCGTATCACCACGAAATGGGATTGACGGCTCCTAATTCAGCTGCTATACTGAGTAGAGTCCCTGTCAATGGCAATCTGCCAATGGCCTCGCCATCAGCGACTAACTTGCTTCTCTCGCCGCAACATTATTTTTCTAACGAGTTCATGGGACAGTACCAGCAGAATGGCTGGGCCCCAGCAAACTTTGCTCCGGCAGATCCGTATCCCCAGTTCTTTGAGCAATTTGATGGCCCAGACTATCCACCGCTGCAATGATTATTAGTCGTTTTATTAGATTTTACATCATTTTTCTTCCTCCATTTTAACATAAAAAATCAATCGTTGTTCAAAAAAAGACTAAAAAAGTGAGAACTGCTATGAACGCTGTCATGGCTTGTTTGCAGTTGAGGGAGGAGAAACAGCCGATCCAGTGCCAGTAGGAGAAGTGACACTGGTGGCAGCGGCGCCTAGGTGAGCAGCAGAGGGGCTAGTAGGGCCGATAGGGCCAACAGCGTCATCATCGTCCTCGCCATCGTACAGAGTCTCATGGCGTTGCTGCTGATAGGCGCCAGCCAAGCGAGTAGGCGGGGTGCACCGTTCCTCAAGGACCAGACGCAAGACCTCCCACTCCGAAACACCCTCGGGAGGCGGGATAACGCCGCCAAGGACCTGATCCGGCGGCGCGGGGCGCCCATAGAACGACTCGTTAACATCCTTACGCTGAATAACCATCGAGCCCTCGAACGAGATACCAGCAAAAAGGCCCTTTGACTTTGAGTACGAGTATACAGCAGCAGCGATGTTGTCTGTGTTGATGGCAGCCGAGATCTCACCACTGCGACCCACGGGCCCAGCAGCAACCGATACGTTGGAGCCCAGCTGCACATTAGCGTTCTTCTCAAAGGCGCGCACAGCCTCATCTGTATTCAAAATCA
Source organism: Coemansia sp. RSA 2050 (assembly GCA_027578835.1). Taxonomy (NCBI): domain Eukaryota; kingdom Fungi; phylum Kickxellomycota; class Kickxellomycetes; order Kickxellales; family Kickxellaceae; genus Coemansia; species Coemansia sp. RSA 2050. The sequence goes on along the minus strand of JANBSU010000062.1, from coordinate 51,271 downwards.
TAACGACCTCAGTCAGTTGAGCGCCGATCTGGCCTCCAACCCCCACGCCGCCCGTGCTGATGGCCGAGGGACCGGACCACGAGCCATTAGGAAGGCGGGCACAAACTACACCGGTGCCGGCACGAACAGTCCAGATAAAACCGGCTTTGACCACAGACAAAACGGCAATGCCGCAGCAGTGCTGTAGAATGTCGGCGGGGATGATATCGTCAATGTCACCAATCTTTGGCGGCACTACAAATAACAAAAACTGGGGAATTTAGAACGCAGTGACTAACAAATGCGCGAGTTGTTGCTTGCTTATGAGAATAGCCTACCCACAAACCCGGAGAGAATGCTTGCGGCGCGCTCGCACTCCTTGGCCAGAGTAAAGTGTTTGGTCACGTCCTTGAAGTTCTCCTGAACTTGAGCGGCGCCCATGCGAAGTTTGTCTGCAAAGGACGGGCTGGCAAAGGAGCCCGAGCCAGCGTTGTTGTTGTTGTTGCCTCCGAAATTCATTTGCTGAAAATTGAGAATAAAAATATGATTAAAGAAAAGAGCGCAGATTGAAGAAAGTGCTTTTTCTCTCCTTCACTACTGGGCACATGCCAAGGACTTGGCAAAAAAGGCGGGTCAGGGGACTTTTTGATCCACATGTGATTTGATTCGCAGTATGACGCAACATATCAAGGACAGATTTGTTGGCACGCGCAGATTCAGGGACATTATGCATGGATGAAAATCTACGAGAAAGAAAAATATTTTTTGAATCCTTCTGCTTCCTTTACAGCAAAAAGGAAGAAAGGCAAACTTTAATCCACTCCATATCGTTGGCACTATTTTTTATTGCATCTCTATAGCTTACCGTCTCTTGTGTGTATCTCTTTTTTTTTTTTTTTTTTTTTTTTTT
>JANBSU010000062.1:0-50372 GCA_027578835.1 Coemansia sp. RSA 2050 | reverse complement strand
CCCACTACTTGGCTCTTTTTTATATTACAACTTGTATTAGTACCGCCAAGTGGGTTTAACACTTTTTGTTTTTAATTTTTTTTTTTTTTTTTTTTTGGCTTTCTTTATTGCCATGCCTGGGTCTCTCTGGACCACCAGTCCTCAGTGGGCTACACGTATGGCCTGGCTAGTGCTTGGAGTGCTTGGCGTTACGGCAGTTTTCTCAGGGGTGCTTACTTGCGTCGATTTCTTGCGTAGCACGCCCGGCGCATACTCTGTCCACGAGCTTGGCAACGACTGCTACCGGCTAGGCGTCGTCTGGCCTGTTCTCAACCTCTCCTTGGTCGGGTTCCTTGCCGTTGGGGGAGGAGCCGGGTGGTGGCGTAGGCAACAGGTCGATCACAACAGTGGCGCACGCGCATTGCTTAAATACAAGGATAACCGGCGTAGAATGGGCATGGCAGCCATCATTGTGTCCATGGTGGGAATAGGCATCGCCACCAACGCAGCGGCTGCAGTTGGGTTGGGGTTTGAACAGGCGTACTGGCAATCACAGCTGGCTTTCTGGGGTTACTCGTTTCTAGCCCACGCCGCCTTGGGCGTTCACTGGACGGTGGCCGTAGCAGTGCTCGTGCAGCTGCTGGTGAGCTCGTTGGTTGAGCCCTTTTTTGCCTTTTTCACTGGCCAGCACGTCTATGAGCCGCTGCTGGCCACCACGCACTCGCGATCTGTGCTAGCTGCTGCGGTGGTCTCGGCTGTTGCGGCTCTGGTTCTGTTGAGTACGCATCGTCGCGGCGCCTTCCTGCCAGCCAACTCTGAAGAGGGCCGCTATGAGCTGGCTGAGGTGGCAGAGTACCGGACACCGCTGAGTCGCATGCGCTTGGATCAAGAGCCCCAGGCAGTAACGCCCGAGCGGGCGTTTTCGGTTCTCGATACGCTGCTATTCGGCTGGGTGACGCCTGTCCTGCGCCTAGGCACGCGCAAAACCATCGATAGCGGGGACCTCTATTGCCTGGACTCTTGTGACCGACCGCTCAGCATCTGGCGTCGCTACACGGGCATCGCTTCTTTTAAGGGCTCGCTGATCAAGAGGCTGGGAGTTACTTTTGCGCCCCAGCTTTTGGCACAGGGGCTATTGGCGTTGGGCAATTCGGCGCTAGAGTATGGCGGACCGTTTTTCCTCCAGCGTATCCTCCACTCCATCCGCATGTACAACACGCCAGGGCAAGGGGAATCGAGGGCGTTGGTGGTGGCTTCTACTAGTCGGCTGATCTATCTCGATGCCATCGGCTTGCTGCTTTGCTCACTGCTGCGCTCGGTCATGGTCAACCAAGTACTCTGGATCGGCCGTCGTGTCAGTGTGCGCTTGCAGGGGCTATTGGTAGCAGAGCTGTCGTCAAAGGCACTGCGTCGCCGATGCAAGACCTCGGCACCGCCAAAGGAGGGCGAGGCCAAGGAGGATAAGACAGCGTCGAGCGATGGGCGTGTAGCCAATATGCTGACCTCGGATCTGGAGTCTATCGGGCACATATCGTCGTACTTGAACGAGATCTACACGCTGCCGATAAAGTTTGTATTGGGTTCCTGGTACCTGTACAGCCTCCTCGGCGTCTCTGCGCTAATCGGCCTGACGATCACAGTTGTCTACTACCCGCTGACCAAGCTGATGGTAAAGTACCTGATAAAGTACCAAAGGCGACTGAGAGCAATCGAGGACGAGCGAGTGACTATGATTACAGAGATGTTCCAGGGGATCCGCGCCGTCAAGCTCTTTGGCTGGCAGTCGAGGTTTATCGAGCGAGTGCGCAATAAGCGCACGGAGGAGCTGGCGCTTTACTGGCGGCTGATGTTGCTGCAGCTGCCAGTGTCGTTTGTGCAGTCCATCACTACGTCGCTGATGCTTATTTGCATTCTGGCCTTGTATTCTTTGGTATTCGGACATCCGCTGACGGCTGATATCGTGTTCCCCACGATCACTGTGTTCTCCATGGTCAGCGGGTCGTTCAACAGCGCGCCAGGCATGTTCCGCTGGCTGTCGAGCTGCTACGTGTCGCTTAAGCGCATCGAGGCGTTTATGGTATTGTCGCCGGTGCAGGATCTCGATGAGCGCATTGGCGACAGCAGCGATACCGTGGGGTTTGTCGATGCGAGCTTTGAGTGGGCTCCGCCAGACACCAGCGGATCAAAGTCATCGGCATCGTCTGTCTCTGCCACGCCCGTGGCGTCATCGGGGTCGCTGTCTCGCAAGGCCAGCGTGGCTACCGACCTATCCCAAGTATCGGGGGCAACCGAGGAGACGCCGCTGTTGGCCGGAGGCAGCTCCTCTTCGATTGCTGTCAACGATAGCCCGGGCGAAGCGGGACTAGTGCGGTTTACGCTGCGCGACATCTCGCTGCGCTTCCCGGCCGGCGGCCTGTCGATAGTAGTGGGGCCAACGGGGTCGGGCAAGTCGTCGCTGCTGTCGGCGCTGATCGGCGAGATGACGCTCACCTCGGGTCGCGTTCTTTTGCCCTCGGGCGATGCCCTGGCCTTGGACGCGGAGCTGGCGGGAGGCAAGTACCGCGAGATAGTAGAGCTGTCGGGGCAGGGCCGCGTCATGCGAGACATTGCGTATGTAGCGCAGGAGGCGTGGCTGCGCAATGCGACAATACGCGACAACATTCTGTTTGGCGAACCGTACAGCCAGCAGAGATACGAGGAGGTGCTGCGCGTGTGCGCCCTCAAGCCCGATCTCCGTATACTGGATGCCGGCGACCGCACGGAGATTGGCGAGCGCGGAGTCACCTTGTCTGGCGGCCAGAAGCAGCGAGTGGCACTAGCGCGCGCTGTCTACTCGTCCCGCAAAACCCTGCTTATCGACGACTGCCTCTCCGCCGTTGACGCCCACACCGCCAAGCACATTCTGATGGAGTGCCTCTTGGGCCAGACGCCGCTGATGCGGGGGCGGACCAGAGTGCTGGTAACGCATCACGTGGCTGCGTGCCTGCCCCACGCCGACTACGTGGCTGTGATCCAGGACGGCCGGGTCTCCGCCTGTGGCGCTCCCGATGCAGTGCAGATGCAGGGCCTCGAGCTTAGCCCCACAGCCAGCCAGCCCGACGATGTGGCAAGCTCGGCCAACGCCAACGACATGCGAGCCGAGGACGACTACGCCAGCGACGCAGCAGCAGTGGGCGCGTTGGTGGATGACGAGGAGCGCGAGCAGGGATACGTGCGCCTGAGCGTGTGGCTGGACTACATGCGCATGTGCGGGCCGCCCTGGTACTGGGCGACAGTCGTCGGCCTGATGCTTGTCAACCGGGCAACCTCCATAATGCAAGACTACAGCGTGCGCCTGTGGATGGGTGCCTCCGACGATGCCAGCGCCCCGCACGCGGTAGCATTCTGGCTAGCCCTCTATCTGCTAACGGGGCTCCTAAGCACGGCCGTCAACCTCACCGACTGGGTCAACGAGGGCGTGGGGGCCTTGAGGGCGGGCCGCCGCTACCACGAGCGGCTCTTTGCGCGGGTCATCTCGGCCACGCCGCGCTTCTTCGACAAGACGCCTATTGGCCGGGTGATCAGCAGGTTCTCTCGCGACATGCGCACAATCGACGGTGACATCATCAACGAGATCACGGGACTGGTATCGCAGCTCACGCACATGGTGAGCGTGTTTGCGATAATCTCGGCGGTCACGCCGCCCTTCGTCCTCGTGGCCGTGGCGATGGCCCTGGCCTACGCGCGCCTGGGCGTGTACTACCTGAATGCCACCCGCGAGCTCAAGCGCCTGGACTCCATATCAATGGCGCCCCTGCTCTCCCTCTTCAGCGAGCTGATCACAGGCGTGGAGTCCATTCGCGCGTTCGGCGCGATGAACCAGTACACCATGGAGGCCATGAGCAGAGCGGACGTGCACAGCCGGCCCTACTATCTTTTGTGGGCGGCCAACCGCTGGCTGTGCTCGCGCATCGAGCTTCTGGGCTGCCTGGTGGCGTTCTCCACGACGGTCCTCATACTGCTCAGCCTGGACACCATCGACGCAGGGCTGGCCGGGTTCGTGCTCATGTATGCAATCTCGTTCTCCGACTACATGCTCTGGTTTATCCGCAACTACTGCGACTGCGAGATCAGCATGAACTCTGTCGAGCGCGTCACCCAGTACCTGGCCCTGGACCAGGAGGCCCCCATGTTCATAGAGTCGGCCGCCGCCGCCCTCCCCAGCGCCTGGCCGACCACCGGGCACGTCCGGGTAGAGGGCCTGGTCGTGGAGTATGTGCCCGGCGCGCCCGTCCTCCGCGGCCTGTCGTTTGCAGCGAGGAGCGGCGAGAAGATAGGCGTGGTCGGTCGCACCGGCGCGGGCAAGAGCACCCTGTCCCTGGCCTTTCTCCGCTTCGTCGAGCCGGCCCAGGGCAGCATCACCCTGGACAACGTGGATATCTCGACCATTGGGCTGGAGGACCTGCGCCGCAGCGTCACCATTATCCCGCAGGACCCGGTGCTCTTCAACGGCACCATCCGCTTCAACCTCGACCCCTTCGCAGAGTACTCGGATGCGCTGCTGTGGGACGCCCTGCGCCGCTCCCACCTGGTCCACGACGGCGCCCTGGACGGCGGGGGGGAGCGCATGTCGGGCATCTTCAAGTCGCTGGAGGCGGAGATCAAGGAAAACGGCCAAAACCTGTCGCTCGGCCAGCGCCAGCTGGTGGCGCTGGCCAGGGCCCTGGTGCGCCGCTCGCGCCTGATCATCATGGACGAGGCCACCGCCTCCGTTGACTTTGACACCGACGACCGTATCCAGCGCACCATCCGCGGCGCCGAGTTTGCTGGCTCGACCCTGTTCTGCATTGCGCACCGCCTGCGCACCATCATCGACTACGACAGGGTCTTGGTCTTGGACAACGGCCAAATCGCAGAGTTTGACTCGCCCTCGTCCTTGCTGCGGAAAGAGTCTGGTGGCATCTTCAAGTCCATGTGCGAGAAATCCGGCGAATACGACCACCTGCTTGCTGCCGCTACTGCCGCTGCCGCCGCCGCTGCTGCTCAGCCCAAATCGGCTTGAAATATCTTTGTTTTCTTGGACTATTAAAAACTTCACTCTGCTGCCTCCTGCTGCTGCTCCTGCTGCTCCTGCTGCTCCTGCTGCTCCTGCTGCTGCTCCTGCTGCTGCTGCCCTTGCTTCTTGCCGAGCCTCATGCTCTCGGCCAGTCGCTTGAACTGGCTGTCTCGAGCCAGCAAATTCGCTGGCGTGTCAAACTCTGCCACCCTGCCGCGATCCATCACCAGCACCCGGTCGCTGTCCATGATGGTGTTGATTCGGTGCGCAATCGTCAGCACCGTGCACTCGCTGAACTCGCGCCGGATCACCGACTGCATGATCTGGTCGGTTCTGGTGTCGACGTTGGCTGTTGCCTCGTCCAGAACAAGTATCTTGCGCCGCCAGAGCAGCGCGCGACACAGGCTGACCAGCTGCTGCTGCCCGACGCTGAAGTTCGCTCCATTTCCGTCGACCCATTTATCCAGCCCGGTCCCCTCCACCCAGTGCTGCCTTTCCTCCTTGCGTGCTTTGCCGCTCTTGCTGGGGTCCTTGCCCTTGCCCTTGCCCTCGCCCTTGCCCTCGCCCTTGCCCTCGCCCTTGCCCTCGCCCTTGCCCTCGCCCTTGCCCTTGCCCTCGCCCTTGTCCCTGAGTATCCTCGTCGGCGTCTCTAGCAAATCGTCTATCTGGCACGCCTTTATCGCCGCCCACACCTCGTCATCCGTGTACTGGCGAGCTGGATCCAAATTCTCGCGGATAGTGCCCATAAACAGCGACGGATCCTGCGGAATGATGCCGATGCGCGACCGCAAGTCATGCAAGCCTATCGTAGAAATGTCAATGCCGTCGATGACAATACTCCCACCGTCTGCCTCAACCAGCCGCATCAGCGCATACGTCAAAGAGCTCTTGCCGGCGCCAGTACGGCCTACAATGCCAATCCTCTCCTTGCCACGCACAACAAAGCTTAGCCCATTAAGCGCTGGATCCAAGTCGGCGCGGTAGCGCAGCCTGTACTGCCTGAACTCTATATCGCCGGTCTCTGGCCAGCTAGGCCGTGGGTGGTTGTCTGTGACCACGCGTGGCCGCTCGCGCGGAGCGTCTTCCAGGTAAGAAATATATCGAGATAGCTCGTCAATGTAGTCGTCGCTTATCCCCCTTTGAGCGATGACGCTTCTAATCTGGCAATAGAGGCCACGTGCCAAACCAATTTTGGCGTCCAACTCGCCGGGTGCTAACGGAGTAGACGTGAAAAGCCGCTGGTACAGGCTGTACCCCAGTATAGCCGTTTCAATAGCCTCAAGGCATAGCGTCGTCAGCAACATGAACGATCCTCGCACCACCTCTCTGGCCAAATCAAAAGAGAGCCCCATTGACCTGAGTTGACGTAGCTTGTCCAAATAAACATCCGTCATGTCGTGGACTCGCAAGAGCGGCCGATTGCTTTCAATGACGTTGTAGAATCGCTCACGTGTGCGGCCAATAGTCTCACAGCGTATTTTAACAAGTTGCGTCTGCGTGTCCCCATACCACCGCTCAATCGTGTAGTTCAGCGCTACTAGCGGTCCACACAAGAGCAAAAGGCCAGGGGAGGCCTTGATTACTTGGGCAATAGTCGAAGCAGCAGAGAGATTCGTGCCGACTATAGAATCGCTCAAAACCACAGGGAGAAATTCAGACATGCTGTAAGTTGTCTGATAGTACAGGTCACTCATTGTTGAGTGTGGTAGGGACTCTAACAGAGGGAGGGGCATTGTGAGAACAAGCTGAAGAATCTGCTTGCACATCTTGGATCGGAGTCTAGCAGTCCAAACAGTCCTTCGAAGCCACGACTCGAAACGATGGATCTGAAGGCTAGCAACCGAGACTAAGGCGTTAACAAGCAAGTAGTGCTTTAGCGACTGCGTCATTGTAGCTGGATCGCCGTCAGTCATGAGCTTGGTCCGAAGGCTCTCGGTGTAGTACAGCGCGTATGTCTGAGCAAATTGTATCCCCATCACAACTGCTACTGTGCCATACCCGCTGAGCTGAATAAAGCGCCAAATAGCCAACCACGTATTGTGCAGTTTGCGGTACTCGAGAGGCTTTGAGTAATTATCTGCCGCCTCTGGCTCTTGGCTGGCGGTGTTTGAGTTGCTTCTAGGCGTGCTCTCCTTTGAATCGAGTGGCCCAATAAAGGTAGTGTTCAAAGTGAGAGGAGTCTGCCAGGCAACGCTCATCTTCCCATCGGCAAACGTGACGACAGTGTTGCTGAGTGGGACCAAATGCTCGGCATGCGTAACCAAAATACGCGTCTTTTGGCCGATAATGCCGTCAGCCGCCAAAACGCGCTCGACAATGTGCCGCTCCACATGGGGGTCGACAGCCGCCAAGAGATCGTCAAGAACGTAAATGTTGGCTCGCAAGTACAGCGCCCTACAAGTCAACATTTAAGTGCGCTTTTCGTAGAAATTAGCCAACCGCCTGTATGGCAGTCTTGCTTGCACGCTGGACTACACTATGCTTCTTACCTTGCCAATGCCAGCCGCACCTTTTGTCCACCAGACAGGTTCACACCATTAGTGCCAATCATTGTCAAGTCGCCCTTGGGAAACATGCGAACATCCGCTGCCAGTGCGCAGGCATCAATAACCCGCCAAAAGTACGCCTCGTCAAAGTCGGCGCCCATGAGCACATTTTCGCGCAAAGTGCCGTTCATAATCCATGGCTTTTGCTGGACATAGCCAATACGGCCATAGATGCAGCCCCGGCCACCTGTCAACGGCATTTCGCCACAGATGGCTGACAAGAACGACGATTTTCCGCTGCCAACACGGCCGACAACGGTAGCAAAGTCGCCTGCCTTTAGTTGCAAAGTAATTGGCGCCAGTGAATAGGTATCGGCGCTCCAAGAAAAGACGCACTCTTCAAGGTCGACAGCTAGCGCCCCAGCGACTAAAGAGCGCTCAACGTAGTTAGCAGAATCGGCGTCAAAAAATTGCTGCAATTCCGCCTTGATTTTCTTGAAGCGAGCGAGCCTTCCGTTCAGCCCAGCCAGAGTAACTGTAAACGATGTCAGTGGTCCAATAGAGCCTATCAACAGCATAGCGTCAAGATATGAGATTGACCCGGCGGTGGAAATGTAGGAGATAATGGTGAGGGCAGCGGATAGCTCTGCCGTGACGCGTCCGACGAGGTTCAAGCCAAACTGAAGTATGCGCCAAATCATGGGCGGCACATATCCCCGCAAGCTACTCGAAGTGCTGCTGTCATAGACAAAATCCTCCCAGGCATAGAATTTGACTGTTCGAATGTTGTGCAGTGTGCTACTAAAGTCGTTGTGAAAGACTGGCCTTGTGTAGTTTTGGTTTTGCTCGTGGAGCCGCTCAATCTTCCTAGCCACCATTCGAGAGCAAAGCCAGTGGGCAAATGCGACGACAACTGGCACGAGAGCACGCCAGCCGATCTTGCTTGCCGCGATCCACGCATTGAGTATCTGAGCTAGCGCCATGCTGATTACCGACATAAAACTCTCTGATTCGTTCACAAGCTCCCGAACTTTCGACTCAATCCGCCAAATGCTGTCAGTTTTGTGTCGAGCATGTGCGTATACCGCTAGCACCTTGGTGTTGATAAGCTCTTGTTTACGCTTGCTGAAGCGACTTTGATGCTTATCAAAGTACCGTTTAATGGGCGTCCTAAGTGCCAGCAGCTGCCAAACAGCAAATAGCAAGCCCAATTCAAGCAATCCCTGCTCAGGGCCACTACGGTTAGCCAATGCCAAGAGAGAAATAAAGACTAGGCGACGGGAGTTACTAGTGATCCGGAAAAGCGTATTAATGGACATTAGCGCGGCCATCGTCCTCCACTCCATCAGCAAAAGTTCGGTAACCGTCGTCCTATTGATTTGTCCAAAAGAGGGCAGTAGTTAGTCGATAAGCACAAGAAATAAAGCAAACATGGTGGCAGAGAATTGTCAATTTATCTTACCGTTTGGAGAGATCGCTGCAAAAACGCTTGCTCTTTTGGTAGAACTCCTCCTCCGCAGCAGGGTCGCGAATGTCCTCAGCAGTAAACAGGCGCCGCTTTCCCAGCATGACCAAGGCAAATCCTCGAAACCCAAACGTGTCGTGCAGGCAGCGTTTGGCGTGTGCCTTTGCCCCAGCATCCAGAAGCTGCCAGGCTGTAAAGAGGTGAGCGAGAGCACTGGCTGTTGCAACAAGAAGCGAGAGTAGAGACAAGTCAAAAGCAGCGCTGACGGCCCTTACAATATGCAAGTACGCCACCAGGTTACCCCGGGACACGCTTGCTGCGGAGCACATGGAGAGAGCCAGTGTTGCTGCCACCGATGCAGCAACTCTGCCCGTAAACTTAGTTGTACTAGACAGAAGAAGGGCGACGTTAGCAAAGCTCACGGCAACAGCGACTGGTTGCTTGTACGCTATTCCTAGCCTTGAGCGCTTAGAAGTAAGAAAGAGCAGAACAGCAAAACATGCCACAGCAGTATCGGCTACTGGACCAGCGCAAAGCTTGGCAAGGTAATGGGGAATCTGTAACTGGTGTCTCATAGTTACTCCAAAAACAAGATAAAAATGTCTGTAGTAGCTGGCGAATAGAGGAAACCCAATTAGTTGATGCGGCTATAACGATTATAAATGCGCTCTCTAATTCATAGAGCGCCCGATGCAACGCAAGCCTAGTAGACAACCTGAAATCGATGTGAGAACCAGGATACTTACGACTGGCAGTGACGGAGAGCCGCAGCAAACTGAATAATAGGCTCGGCACCCCTACTCCTTGATTTTCCATCCTGGATAGAAAGACAATGCTAGCGAGCGGCAGCGTCTTTCAAGCACCCACAGCCTGTTGCGTCCGTTGCTCAGGCTTGCGCACGCCTCCTCACAATCAAGTTACTGAGAAAAAGGGGCAACATCCAACGCATTTTCTGGCCTGATGCACACTGTAAAAGCCGGTAGAGAGGGCATATTGAGAATCAACGGCCCTCCCAAGGAATGCTGCTTAATACTTTGCACCGAGTAGCAAACACAAGAATCTGTCTCTTTTCCGTGCATAGAGTGGCATGCATGGGAAAGAGGTATTTAATTTCGGACAAGGGACGCGAGATAATACGGAAAGCATTGCTGTGTCCAATCTGCAACTATGCAGGGGGCTGTCGGTAGTGCTGGTATTTAAATCTGCATTTGCTCCAATTTACTCCAAAAGTGCCCAAATGGATTTATTTGTTGAGCAAGAGCCCCATGGCTTTTGCCATGTTATTTTTTTAGAAGCTAGCACTGAAGAATTCTTTTTGCGCCCACGTGCACGTAGAAGCATCCTGTCTTTGCTGCGCCAAAAAGATATAGCCGCCATGTCTAACCGTATGCCACTGGCTCAAACTCTTCCCAGCAATATCATGCATCTGATTGTAAAGTACTTTTTAAATGGGCAGAAATCTCCACCCTCCAAACACTATGGCCAAGTGGGCTGCCTAAAGGAGCTGCTAAGTGTTAGTTCAGCTTGGCGATAGGCAACTCTTAAGCTTCTATGGAGACAACTCCATCTTGGCATCAATAGCGATTCTAACCAAGGGAACCTCGAGGGGCAAATATGGATGAAAAAGAACAGGCTGCCGCATGATGCCGCCAACCTAGTTAAGGAGCTTCACATAGGCGTCACCCTGTCCAGTATAGTAAGGGGCACTGCTTACAAGCTACTCGTTGACTATTTCGCCGATACGACTGACCTTCTACTTGTATAAAAGCTCGTCATTTATTTTTTGTTTCCTGCAAGTGAGCCATTGCTTTCAGACAGTTACTCTGTTGCCAACGCACCGAATTTTGCTGGGTTACTACAATCATTAGTTCCTTTTGTGGCAACGATCAAATTAGTTTATTGGGATGGAGCTGCAGAAAGATACGCAAATGAGTTAAAGTTTGGCGGAGAAGAGATTGTGACTGTTAGTGGTGAAAAAACATTTGCATCTCTTGCGAGCTCCCTCTATGGCAGTACCAAGCTTGCAAACCCTAATCTAAGAGATGTTGACCTATGGCATCTATCAATAATTAGTCAGCTTCCCCCGCTTACTTCACTATCCCTCAGTTGCAAAAATTCTCAAGCTCGGAATGCTATGCCAGTGCACAAAAGTGCTCATTCACTCCTGCGTCTCTCAATTGGACTAGGTGATCCAAATGAGCTATTATACGATGCTGACGACAATGCTGTCACCTATCTGTTTTATAGCAATTGCACATTAGCGCCAGTATCCGTAGCCCCCACAAGACAAAGATACTGCCAGCTGATAAAGCACCGTTTCCTGTACTAAGAATCTTGACGCTTGATACCCTATACCCATTCTTTGACGATGTGCTACTCAAGGGCAACACTGCTGCCCTGGAATACCTGTGGTTTTATGTAGACCCTCATATTGTAAGCATTATTAACCAGAGCCGAGCACTTGGCAGCCAGCACAGTGTCTTGCGCCATGTGATTATTTACCGGTGCCTTGACAGCGAGAAGCAGTTTAATACCTCGGATGTTGACAAGCATAGGTTTTTAGGCATCCTAGCAAGGGCTGCAAAGAGGCTGGTAGTGTCGGCACCAATGTTGACTAGGATCTCAATAGAGGCAGCGCAATATGGCTACAATTTTAAGAACGTCCAAGTATATGGTACTGGTTTCAATACCCTGTCACTTGTCACAGTGCTAGGCCTGCTTAAGGCTCTTCCAGGACTTGTCAATCTTAGAAGTGGTATTGGCAGTCTAGGCTTTGAGCTTGAGCACCTGGTCTCTGCTAGTCTGCCAGACTATGTAGTGTCTGCATTTGGCAACTTTGAAACAAAGGTGAAAGTGTGGACTGTTAGAGCGTGTAGCAGCCAAGGAAAAGTGCTAATTGTAGATTACATCTTGCTCTTGGCCCTCGTGTGCCCAAGGCTTTTTCGCATTAAAAGACTAAGCAATATTTTGCCTGGCCATTACAACGCAATTGACAAGACACTTGATGGTGATGTTTACGGCAAATACAAGCCTCGGCTCAATTGGCTTCTCAAAGGCACACACAATCAAAGCAAGTGGCTCTCTTGGTTCCATAGTTTGTTGGCCCACAAGCCGCCCATTAAGCAGTTTGGCATTCTAGTTTCAATTTTTTCAAAGGACGTCTCGGATATCCTACTTTTGTCTTAATATATTTTTTATCAACTATTTGATGTTGCTAATGGATAGTACTTGGGTAGTCGATTGAACCACCGGCCCTTGAGCGGGGCTTGCAGCGAGCTACAGTTGTTGTTCGCGCTTCGGGCAGTTTGCCCGAGTGGCATAGTTTCAATGCAATCTAGCATGAATCCAACTTCCTCGGGCCACAAATCCGTTTCAGAGCCAACGATAGCCCGAACGGCAAAGCAGAGATCGGTCTGGGAGGCTATGACGTGGAGAATTCCAACGTTCCACCGCGACAGATAAGTGACGTCAAGGCTCTGGCTGTACTCCTCAGATAACAGTGGATTCATGTGGTAAATGAACTGATGACGAGCGGTTCCAATATCAGGCAAATACGGCGGCAGCCTGGTCTTGGCGTAGAGAGCGGATGCTAAGATAGAGTTGAACGTCGTTTTTGCGCCAATAATGTCCTCCCGCATTGCCAGTATCTGTCGTATCACCTGGCTCAGCGTGTGCGTGCTGCGGCTGCTGTGAGTAAAAAACGAGTACATGAGCCACTCCAGTTGGAGCTCCAGTGTGTCTATTAGCTGTCGATGTGCGACAGCCTGAAACCGCTCATGGACGCTGGGCTCGCGTGATGCTGGGCGCAGCAACCCACGGCACTTGGAGATGAGTATACGGCTTCGTGCGATGTGGTTGTCCACTCGGATTCGCTCTTTGGCATGGACAGTGGGGAAGTCGGCTCGCGCTATGTGCATGTAGTTGATCGCTTGTATGATCAGGCTGTTCAGGTGAAAGACTTCAGCTAGGCGTCGTCGCAGCGCCGTACGTGCCTTGTATGGCATGAACAGTGCCGACACGACAAAGGCAAACACTATTGCCACGACATTGACTGCCACATGCCTCCATCCTAGAGCCGACCCTTCGGTAACTTGGTCCGGTCTATACGCCGTAAACAGCACCGAAGTAAAGGAGATCAGCATTGCTGGGCCTGCCAGAGCCAGCCGCGGGATAAAGAAGATCACATAGTACGAGGCGGCAAAGTACACAAAGCAGCAGAAGTAGGCTGCGTATGGAGTGTCCCCGCTTTTGCTGGCCTGCCACGCGACTATTGCCCATGCGCCCGAAAGCGACACACCCAGCACTCGCGTTAGACCTGCTATCAATGTGGATCCAACCGTAATGCCGAACATGGAGCCAATGCAAGTCAGTCCCCAAGACCCATTGGTTCTGCGAAAGAACGCTTCGGAAAAGCCAAAATACGCCCAAATGGCCCACACCATGATAGTAATGGTGAATTTTAGCGCGTACTTTGTCTTTGGACGCTTGGACCAGTCGACTACCATGCCCGCCACCTGCACTGCAGGATGGCGCATAACATTTGCCAGCGCGTCTTGCTGCTGATCCAGCCGACTACCTAGCAATTGTTTCTGCTCTGGCGGCAGCTGCCCGTCGTGGTGTCGTCGAATATGGCGGTGGTCATGGCTGTGGCGACCGCTGTGTTGCTGCGGTCGGAAAGGACTCTCGCTTGGAGTATCAGCCTCGCTGGTGTCCTGTCCGCCGACGTCATCGCCGCTGCTCTGTGCGTTGCTACAAGCACAGCTGGCACTCGAGGGTAACTCTTCATGCGATTGGACGTTGTTCTCTGATAGAAATTCGGTTGCTGACAGGCTGCTAGCTGATTCGGCATCAGACTCTAAGTCAAAGGCGTTCTCCAAGTCCCAGTCCTCTGTCTCAGGCTCCACGGCCTGGCTGTCATCTTCTTCTGTTCTGCCTCGGTATAGCCAAGACCAGCTCAGCTTTGGAAACCAGACTTGTACTCGGTTTGGCCGTTTCTCGTTGATCTGATGCAGTGTCCGGAGGAAGCTACACAGGTGCACTGCATTCTCACGCAAAGCACCAACAAATGACAAGACTATTACGTATTGCTCATGAGCCAGCCTGCTGTCAGTGCGATCATACGGCGAAATCACCTGGATACACTCCAGCTCGGCCTGTTCAAACAGTTCGATGTACTGCTCAACCGCTAGAGCCATTTGGGCCAGACTCAGTTGCGCCAGCCTTGCCTGGAATCGCGCACTCAGCTTTCCTGCGAGTATGTCGTCACTACTCACATATTCGCGGATAGACAGATCGTTGCCGTCTTCGCTATCTGTGCCCAAAAGGCTGAGGTTTTCCGGTCGACTGGCCGTGCGCATGTTAAGCAGACAAGCGACTAAGTGGAATAGAGACTGTGTCGGACTTCCGTGCTCCATATCTCGCGTCCGATCCAGCAAAATAGTCAACACTTGTCGATGCAGCGCGAGCTGCGCCTTTATTGGGCCCAGCGCTTGCCTTAACCCCGCTGCTTTGGCCTCTTGTCGCCGGTGCACTTCAGCTAGGCTGGCCAAGCTCTGCTCGGTCTGAGGTTGCCTACTGTTGTGACTGTGGTGCATCTTCGAGTCGCTGTGAAATCGACGGTGGTGGTGTCGCCTGGTAGCTCTATTCATATTGCATCCGCACAAAGGAAGTAGGGACAGCATGCTGGAGCTAGGGCTTGCCATTCTCCCGTGCTGCACTTTGGTCGACGGGTCTTCCAGTTGGCGATAAAAGTTGTCATCAATTTCAAACGGCAAACACATCGTCCCAAACGACCCCGATAGCTTGTTGCTCGCATTGAATATCCGGTGGTAATCGAGCTGTGAGAATCGCTCTACCGTGGTTTCGTATCGCGAGCCGCCGACCACTTGGCCGAAGCCCTCTGCTTTTTCCCGTAGGGCCAGACGCATCCTCAGCGCATCCTCAGAGTTCTGCTGCCCCTTTTGACCCAGAGCACTTGTCGAGGAGCCAAAGAACTCGCAGCATTCGGCCATTTGCTGCACTAGTGTTCGAAATGAGCCCACCAGCTTACGGCTAGACGTGCTTGGCATCACGAATATGTTGACCATGGTCGAAATAGCCGCCCCAATAAGTTGGCCATAGAGCATACCAGGCAACGTCGCCGCTGTGAATCGCCTACTAGCTGGATAGCTTGTCATGGCCAAATAGACCTGAACGGCGTTGAGCTTCATAGGCAGGGTTAATCGGGGCGTGTAGGCGTAGACAAGCGCTACGCAAAAAGAAAAGATGGCAAGAGAAAATGCTTGCACCAGCTTTGCTGCCAGCTCAAAGTCTATCGATGACATTCTGCCCAATCCGTAGATGATTACTTGCACTAGAAGAACGTAGATGGACACAACGCCAGCCAGTACCAGTTGCTGTACTTGGAGCTCGAGGTTGGCGCCTATGGTCATGCCGCCATGCGCCAGCGCCGTGGTAAGCAAGATCTGAAAGTAGAGCGTGCCAAGGTGTACGCGAACAGACCGGATAAAAAGAAGGATGCTGGCTAATGAGCATGATAGCACGGCTTTGATGTAGTACTGGGTCTTTTGCTCTCTCAGCCACGCCAAAGCCTGCTGTTGTATGCTGCGTAAGCATTCCGCCAGCAATTTGCCGACCATGCCACATAGCGCTTACTCGCTCGAGTGCCTTCCTTTATGGCTGAACTGTATCAAAATAAAAAAAAGAGAGTAGTTTATAATGTGGGGGGAGGATGAGTGGAGGAGCGCCAGCAAGAGCGTGGCTTTGGAGCTTGGCGCATTGACCCCAAAGTGCACATGGCTCTCGATTCATAGCTGTTTACTTCTTTCCTCCGCACTAGAACGCAAAGATCCACGTTGGAAATTGCTTTCGACTACGCTGTTAGACAATACAATCAATGCGTCAAATATAGCACTAACTTTGGAATAGCTTTTTTTTATTATTCTTCAGGTTGATACCTTGTTTTTTTAGTCGCTGCCCCTGCTGCTTTCAAGAAGCCAGCTGAGACTCGGGGCATGTTTGTTATATGGACTGCTTTGAAGCGCCTGGGCAATGCTACTACGATATTCACCAATGTCGACGTTCTCAATTTGCCGAAGGTTATGACATGCCAATGCTAAAAGCATGACACACTCTGCCATATTAATGTGGCAGGCATTGTTTGACCCTGGCAAGCGCCAAATTTGCAAGTTCTTACCGACAGCGCAATATGTAGAGGCTATATAGTCTGGAAGCTCATCAGGAGAAATGTGGTAAGAATTAATACCCAAGCCGTTGATGTCGCATTTGAGTTTGACAAGAGTAGGAAGCGCCTTTAGCAGGTGCAAGATCTCGTAAAGAGATAGCAGTCTAGTGGACAGACTGAGATCTTGCACATGGCCTGAAAATATTTTATGCGGCATCGCAGAGAGCAAATGGTTGAATTTAATTGACGCCGATAGTTTTATTTTCCGTGCTCCAAGTGTCAAATTTGATAGAAAGCTGGCCATGGCGTCATCAGGCACAAGGTGGAGGTCTCCTTTAATAAACTTGTCAACAACGGCCAGGCATTTCAAGTTTTTGTACTTTTTTTTTAACGCACAGCTGCCACTCAAAACTGACACTGCTGCTTTGTCCAAGTGTATTTCCAGATCTTCCAAAGTATCGCTATTGCCGCGGAATAGTAAATCATCATTATAGGGGTACTTCATCAGTACTTTAAGGGTCCTTAAAGAAGGGAATGGTACTATATCCGCAACTGATACTTGCTCAGCAGTATGAGCAGCCACATTCAAATACAATTGCAAAAATACTAGATTAGGGTAGACGACAGCGTTACCATTTGCGTTCTTAAACAATACTCCCGAATTGCTTATCCCCACATCCAAAAGTTGAAGTGTATTAGAGCACCGGTGTATTATAGTTGTGCGCTCATCTATTAAACTCTTGCAGCTCAGCGTCAGAGATGTTAGTTGAAGAGGAGATGAAATTAGCATAGAGGCAACTAGCGGTACTTTGGCGCTTGCATGCCCTGTGCTTTTTTGTAAAGAGTTGGCAAGAATCCCAACTGTGTGCTCATCCAGGCCTCCTAGTTGCTCAGAAATGCCAAAGCAGTTAATGGCCAACATTTTTGCCGCTGGAGTCATTGAATTGAGTAGTTTGGCAAGCATTAAAGCATTTTGAGAAGCGCTATCCCTCTCAAACAAATACCCTGTAACACCTGGAGTAACTTCAATGGCAAGCTTGTAGACATTTGGCAAACCTGTAATTCCTCTCATAAGCCCAGCCAGCAGTTTACACGCACTTCCTGTAACTACTCTGTACATTGTGGTGTTTACATGCAGCTCCTTTACCATGCTGGCGACAGAACTAGTCAACTGGAATCTTTGAGCCCACATGGGGTGGTCCACATAAATTGTATTGCTCCTTTCATCCAAGGTAAGGTCAATGTCTCTCCACAGGTATTTGAGAGCCTCCTCACGCCAGCTAGAGCACACGTAAAGTAGCTCCTTTAGGCTGCTCTTCTGGCATTGTACTCTTTGGAACCGTGGCTTTGATTCGAAAACCACATACTTTACAACTAGGCGCAGTATATCTGAATGGAGCTGCTGAGCCGGCGAGACATTGTTGGACATAATAACAAAAGGTGGCGGGGTTATAAAGTACAGAAATGGGGAAGCCTGGAATATGTAGTCAGAAGCGGAGAAAAGAGGCCCAGAAAGGGGAAGAACAATTTTTTGGTCAGCCTTGCTCTTGGTCGCAAAGTCTCCTTTGCTTTTTAAAAAAAACACACACTTTTGGTCTGGCAAAGAAGGCAAAGGGCATGTCAGCCAGAGAAAAATTACGCCGTTTGCTCTTGCACAAAATCACTGGGTTAAAATTAGCGTGGATAAGAATGTATTGAAAAGTATGCAGGTTTGCCTAGCTCTAGCTTCTACTTTGCTAGTAACCTATATCGGCAAGTCGGCTGAGTTGCAAGGCATACTTACTAAATGGCCCACTTTGGAGGGCCTTGGCAACTTCGACATGGTAGTTTTCAATAAAACTAGAAATGGCTTGGATTCGGCTGATCTTTGGGCATGCAAGCCCCAATAGCAAAATGTAATCGATAGTCTCGGTGACATAGTTGCTATTCATAGAAGCTACGTGCCATACCTTAAAGTGTTTTCCTACGTTATGAAAAGTGGATGCCACATAATCTGGCAAGTCTTCAGGCGCAATGTGTTCAAGCTCTGAACCAAGGCCGCAAATGCTGCTTCTTAGCTGAACAAGAGCCGGAAAAGCCTTCAGTATGCTAAACACCCTAAAAAGAGAAATCGTATCAAAAGATGAGTCTAGAAGCTGGATATTGTTAAACCAGTGTCTATCCAGCGCAGCTGTCATTGTCATATCAAACAGTAATAAAGAATGAAAAACAAGCTCTCGAGCGTTCGCAGCTAAATTAGTCAGGAATTTATCCATGTCAGCTGTAGGAATAAGTGAGAGGTCTCCTCTTAAGTAGTTGCTATTTAATGATACACGCCGCAAGGTCATGCGCTTGGTTTTAAATGAGTCGCTACTACTTAGCATGGCAATTGTATCCCTGTCAATGGGAAAATCTACATACTTTAGAGTGCTGCTGTTGCCGCGAAACAAGACATCATTAAAGAATGGATAAATTGTAGACACTCTTAAACTTTGAAGAAATGGAAAATGAGCGATTTTAGCAGCAGCCTTATCAACCCTTACTTCGGGCTGGCTGCGCATATAGGAGTATAGTAGCAAGTGCTGTAGATTTGGGTAAACCACTGCACTTCCACTTGAATCATAAAGTAGATTGTTTGCATTGTAAATCCCAATGTCAATGCGCTGAAGAGTTGTAGCAGACTTGTGCGCTAAAACTGCATTCAGGGTTGGTGACGCTCCACTAGTAAACGCTAGGAAAGAGAGCTGGGGAAGAAGGCTAACAATGGGTGCATGCTTGAGTCCAACGATTCCCAAGTCAAGCACAGCATATTTAATTCCAGAGTAAAGGGACTTTGCAAAAACACCAAGAATTTCTTCATTATGTGCTACTCTGGGTTGACTGTTCTCTGTGTCAGTGGTTTCACTGCCTACAACCTGGACTAGCTCTTCTTCGAGATTACCCTGTGAAGCAAGTTTAGCAGCAGTCAGCACTTCTACAGTTTTAGCCGCTGGAACCAACGTCCTTAGTAGTTGAGCAAAATCAAGGGCGTTGGAAATAGTAATGTCCCTTGGGCACGATGACCTGTCCGCAAAATCCATCACCAAGAAAAAGAGTTTAGAGGCAAAGGGAAATTCTCTTGTATCCTTAAAAAAGTTGCCCGCCAGCCTATATGCTGTGCCGTTGACTACGTTGGACCAAGGGACAGTTAAATGAAGCTCCCTGACTACACGTACAGCGTTGGGTGGCAGCACACTCTTGCCTAGCCACGGTAGGGTGATAAGCTGAAACTGGTTAGCCTTGTCATTAAGAGAAAGCTCTAGCTTTCCCCACTGGCGCTCAAGTGCTGCCTGTCGCCAGCTAGAGCAAACGGTTAGCATTTCTTTTAATTTGCGTGTATAGTAGTGTACTTTACCAAAAGAAGACTTTGACTCTTTGACCACATATTGTACAATTTTGCGTAGTACATCAAGAGGAAGTGCTTGTGCAGGCGACACACTACTGTACATGGCTAACAATCGAAAAAAAATTCAAGACTAAAAAAAGACAAAAAGTGTAGTGAAAAGAGAATTTTAGTTTTTCTAATAGCATCTGTCTTTGGGCACAAACTCTTTTTTCTTGCTTCAAAGGTCTTTTTTGTTCGACTATCAAAGCCGAGATTGGCCTTTCTACTACAGTTGTCTTATTTCTTAATGAGAAAGGAAAAACACCAATGGAAAAGGAGCCATTGGCTATTATTGCCTTTGCCGATTATTTTGTTTTAAAAGACTCACTTCTAAAAGTCGGCCAAAGAAAAACGATTGGAAGGTCAATAATAGACGACCTTCTCTATTATTTATCCTCTTCACTTCTCTACTGATCTTCAGCTGTTTGCACTTTTCTCTACTTTTCATCTCTTTTTCAATTTTTTTTCGGTCAGCCACCATGCCAAGCCTCTTGTCGCCATGCCAAACTCTTCCCATTGATGTCCTATGCTCAATCCTAGAGTGGGTAACAGTAGAAAGAAGGTCTTTCTTGTACGGAACAAGCTGCCAGGTGCAGCATCTAAAGGAAGTGCTGGGTGTCTGTTCAACTTGGCGACAGGCTGCCCAGGCGTTTTTGTGGAGACAGCTAAACATTTGCGTTGAGGATGATAGAGTATTCCTCGATCTGCCCGAGTGGGTCAATGAGAGCATCCTTTCACATAATACCGCCTATTTGGTTAGGGAGATCCAAGTGAAAGTCTCAATGTCTGATATTGTCGGCGGAGACGCTCACAGGCTTTTAGATTTCTTTATTAGGGGCATTAGAAGCTTTTCATTGGCCTACAAGCTCACAGTTTCTATTAGAGACTGCATGGACCTCCAAGTCGACTCTAAAGATAAAACGGCCAATGCTCTCAAATTTGCTATGCTGCTAAAGTCAATGGCGTCCGCAGCATCAATAATCAGCGTGGTGAATAGCGGCGGCTATTATGGAGGAATAAATAGCACCGACACTGCTGGACAGCTTTATGGAGAGGTATTGGAGGTGCTTTCAAGTGTACTTTACGCCAACTCAAAGCAGTCATATCTCAATTTGAGCAAAGTCAAAATCGAGAACTTTTCCACAGTCGCCTCTATCCCGTCTCTCTCAAGACTTGGTCTAGACTCTAGGGAGTCATCGGCCCTGAACACACTTCTGGTGCACAAGTCTTCCAGAACGCTTCAGCATCTATATATCTCTATGGATGCCGCTACGGAGCTATTTTCTGATGTTAATGGCAATGAGGTTGTGTATCCAAATTTGCAGTACCTGGAGCTATTAATCCACTTTGGCAACCAACCAGATATAGTAGCAGCAGTTTCAACTTCTACGCCGTTTCCAGCGCTAAGAACTTTAAAGTTAGACGGCACATATCCATTTGATGACGATGTGCTCTTCCGTGGCAACAGCACAACCCTAGAGTCATTGAGTCTGCGTCTAGACGACAAACTCATTGATATACTGAGTAGGGAGCGGGTATTTAAAAACAAGCTAAAGGTGTTGCGCAATTTAACTATCTACAAGCTTAGTATCAACAATGGTGCGCCTGTGGATTCCCAAGTCAATATTGGAAACTTTTTGAATGATACGATGAGCACAGTCAAAAGATTGACAGTGTCGGATCCAAAAGCAGTCACGGCTTGCATAGAGGCAGCAGAGCAAGGTAGTGGATTCCAGAATATTGAGGCGTTTCGCGTGAACTATCACGGTCTGACAATTTTTGAAATACTACGAGTACTAAAGGCATTTCCCGCCCTAATCACGCTCGAAAGCAGCATCAGTGTTCTTGGACCAGAGCTAAAGAACATTTCAGCCATGAACTTGCCTGACTACATAGCTTCCACGTATTGCAATGCTGGCAAGAATTTGCAGGTTTGGAGAATGACTTTCTTTGCTAAAAGCGACGACGCCCAGTTCATTGATTGTCTCTTGCTTCTAGCATTAGCAAGCCCGCAGCTCCGTCGGCTGGAATTCTTGTCACGCACTGTTACCGATTATCAAGGCCGAGTAGCTAAAGCGCTGAAGAGCGAGACCTATAGCAAGTATGCCGCACAGCTAGGCCGACTTGCAAACGCAGCCTACAAATTACATGACCATGGGCCATATATGTAGTAAAGAATAAACTGAGTACTTGTTGTTTTTATTCTTTATAGATATGTGACAGAGCCACAGCTTTTATACCAATAAATTGTTACTACTATACGTTCTTTCCCTGAGTCGTCGTCGCGCACATCTTGTCTGTGTGCATTTGTGGATGTCTCTTTGCTCATGTCTTCGATGTGCGTGCATCAGCAATTTATGCCAGTCTTGCCCATTATACCCGTGATTTCGTCATCACAATATAAGTGATGCGTTGGAAATTTTGCAAGCACGTTTGTAAATAAAATATCTTACTTTCTAAACGCCAACTTCGACTCAGTAATGGATAGTGAAAATAATTGCAGAGAAAATAATACATGTGTACTTGCCTTTTTTTTGCTTTCTTCAAAGATTAGCTTAAAAAGACTAAAAAGGGGGTTTTTTGGATGAGATTCTTTGAATGCCAACTACAAACGAAAAAAGCATTTGGATGAGCCTCCCATCCTTTTTCTCTTTAATCTCTATTATTTTTACTCTTATTCAAACTATCCACCTATTGCATCTTTTTTAAAGTCAGCCACTATGCCAAACCACTTATCACTGGCTCAAGCTCTGCCAGCAGACGTTTTACGTTCTATCCTAGAATGGGTCACACTAGAGAAAAAGTCGCCATTGCATGGAAATAGCCATCAGCTACAACACATGAAGGAGCTACTGAGCGTGTGTTTAGCTTGGAGAAAGGCGGCTCTTAAAGCATTGTGGTGAGAACTGACTCTTTTTATTTATCACAATGCTAATTACGTACGCCTAGGGTGTCCAAGTTGGGTCAAATGGAAATGGCTGCCAGATAATGCTGCAAGCTTGGTAAAGGAGATCCTTATTGGTGTTTACCTGTCAGGCATATGTAGCGGAGCCGCTTGCAAGGCTTTGACTGGATATTTGGGGAACATGAAGCAGTTTCCTTTGGCATACAAGCTTTCTATCTGTTTAACAAACACTAAAAGCTATCATGTTAATACTAAAGACAAGGCTATTGCTAATGTGCTAGAATTTGCAAAACTGCTAAAGTCAATTGCATTGGCTGCTACAATGGTTCATCTAATAGACGATAATAAGTATTGCGTTAGACTGTATCCTAGGAACAGCCATGTGGAAGAATATTTGGATGACATCATAGCGGTTCTAGCAAGTGTGCTTTTTGCTAACACTAAACGTGCATGTCTCGATTTATCCGTGGTCGATTATAAGTCTAGAGCATCTGTTACCTCTTTTCCACCACTTATACGGCTCGCCCTAAACTATGAAACAACATCAGATAATTATATTTGTCTGGTGCACAAGTCAGCCCCAACGCTTCAGTATCTAAGCACTAACATAGATGCTGCCGCAATACTTTTTTCCAATGCTAGTGGCAATGCCATTGAGTACCCAAGATTGCAGTACTTGATATCCTCTTCATTCATAAACAGCAGCAATAATGTAAGAGCAATTAGCTCTTTTTTGCCATTCCCTGTGTTAAGGTATTTGAAGCTATGCAGCATGGATATGGATTCCAGAAAATCACTTTTTTGAAAGTATGCTTTGGTTTTACATCATTTTTTAGCTTTTTAACCATGCTCAGAGTGCCCCCAGCACTAGTTAGGCTTGAGTGTAGTATTAGCAAACTGGGTCTAGAACTTGCGCATATTCCGGCTATAAAGATTCCAAAGCTTATAGCTTCCGCGTATCAAGGTGCGGGTAGGAATCTGCAAGTATGGAGTATGAGCAACAAAATAAGCTATGACACTGCCTTTTTACTTGATTATATCTTGCTTCTGGCACTAGCATGCCCCAAACTCCGTCGTCTAGAACTTGAATCAGGTTGCATTAAAGGTTACAATACCGGTATAGCCAAAGCGCTGAAGAGCGAGCCCTATAGCAAGTATGCATCACAACTAAACCGTTTACTAAACGCAGCCTACAAGTTTAATGACCATGGGCCATATGAATAAAAAAAAGCAATCATTTGTAGTTAAACACCCCCACATAAGCTAGTTTTATTTCAAATTATAAAATATAGAACCAGTTATCTATAGCCGATATCCACTTTTGTATCTCATCTACGGGTGGCGACAGCAAATAAGCATTCGTATTAGTATACAGAGCCAATACGCCCTGACGACCAAGCATCTCAGAGACATGGTTATCAACCGACACTCTAGCCGACGCAATATTAATAACGTTCTCCAGGAAAAGGCACTCGCTCGTCGCGAAAACAAAGATATATGGGCGCTCCACCACCAGCCATCTCCTAGCCCACCGATCGGGTCCCGCATTAGTATCCAAGAGATCCACCCACCCCCTATAACAAAAATGACCCTGCATATGAACCGGACGCACCATCCGCGGTACCCTTCTAGCCACGGATCGATCGAGAAGCTCGGTTGACTCTACAGTAGACTGAACCGGTTCCTGCTGCAAGCCCAGGCCGATATCAGGCACACAGCGAAACGACGAGATTTTGCGAACTGCCTCCAGTACCCGCCGCCGAATACGCTCCTGTCGCAGGGTCAAGAGGCGCCCGGGTCCCCCCTCAAGTAGCTGTCGAACAACGGCAACGTCCTCAGAGGACTCTTGGCATGGACCCAGAGCTTCGAGCAGCACCCGTGATCTGGCTACAAGGAGTCGCCAGGCCTCCACATGCTCCCAGCGATGGAACTCGTCAACATACTGGACGCTTCGGGGCTGCCATGGCAAGAGGGTTTCCTCGCCTCTAACGTATTTTTTGCCCGTATTTAGTCGCCACAAATCACCCTTACCCGCAACGTGGATGGGACTAAGAGTGACAGAAAACACGCGAAAAACGGGATCAACTAATGGCGCAAACTCCTCCACTTGTGGAGGAGTGATTTTGAGTCCAGAGCGAATCATTCCACTGGCATTCTCCGTCAGTGCCGATAGCCAGCTTAGACGGCCAGCGGTTGATTGTCGCGAGTGTACTTGCGCCAAAATCTCCGTATGGAGCTCGATAGGCGCTTCCCCATTCTCGATCTCCAATTTGAGCGCTATCGATAGCCTCACATACATGCCGCGGTCAGTCGGCTGATCAAGCAACGAGGATCCATAGACGGATGTATCCCAGGGCATAGTAGCCATAACAAAACACCGATTATCCACGCGACCCTCCCCCGCATCCAACTTTTCATCGACAGTAGGCAGCCGCGCCATCCCGGGACTCGAGCACTGAGCAACGGCCCTCCCCTTATCGTCGACGAGCGTGGGACGGCCCACAGAGAGTTCGGCGACCCGGGTGATGCGCAAATGCTGACTGGAATTATGGCCAATACATAAAAGCACCCGGCGCTGCAGCCCCTGCCTCAACAAAAAGGCAGAGCTCCACGGCGCTCTCTCCCATTGCCCATCGAGGCCCAGCTCCAAGACGCGAATCCACAAGATGAGCTCATGCTGCGAGTCAACAAATAGCTCCTCTTCGTGCAGTCGCTCCACCAAGAGGTTCTGGCTGGCCGATAAGGGTGGTGCTCCCGTAATAAACGAAGACTGGCGGGGCACGCCGGGTGGTGCGCGCAGGGACTGCTCGATCTGCACGTCTTCGTGGAATGCTCGACGCAAGGCCGGGGGCTGTGCAGCGGCAAAGAACTCAATAATCACACATGTATCCTCGGTCAATAGGTCTACTGTCCATTGCTGCCGGAAATGTATGTTGACAGGGCCATCGCCAAACCCGCTCAATGGCGTGCTATGAAAGCGGGATACGTCGGAGGTTACTTGCGGCTGGAGGAGGTCAGCAGAGCAATCGCTCCTATGGCTCAAACTGCTCAGTGGCCGTTCGGTTGGCAGTGTGTCTGTGGCTGATAAGAGTCCGTGGATACGAGCCAGACGCAATCGGCAATGCACGCTGGTCATCTCGGCCTCAGTCACGCCATGGAGTGATTTGACGTGTACGATCAGACTCCACCGCCCCGTGCTATTGCGGATAGGCAGCGCAGCCAAGCTACCCAGTACGCGGCCACGCTCCATGCCGCTGAGGGAATCAACAACGGGGGCATCAATCCTTGCCGAATACGGCCTCTGCCCTGGCCATATGGGGTAGACCGCCGAGCCAATGCAGGAGAAGCGGGGCGACGGATGAGCGTGAAAGGGCTCCAAAACCAAATGGGCGCGATAAGAGCCCTTTACAGTAGACAGCCGGCGCATTTTATCCAGGCGCCCGAGAAACTCATCCAACGACCACACATACCAACAAGTATTAGCAATGTCTAGCACTTTTACCACAACCCTTGGCACAGAGCTCTCAAACAAGGGGTGCAGGGCGCGGGTGCTCCTACGATCACTAATAGAGATCGAGTCCCAGTCAGACAGAAGGGCCGGCAATGCATCTAGTTCCAAGGGCGAAATGGGATGGGCTTCGAAGCCGCCACGTAGGATGGCGAATTGGTAGACGGCTTTTTGACCCAACTCCTTGCTAATTACGTTGGCTTCCTTCAAGTGTATAGCGTTTTGCAATATAGTCTGTCCGACCCTCATCAGCTTATAGCGTCGCCATTGCTGCGCCACCAAGCTTGCCAAATGTTTCTCGCTCGATCGTCGCTCATCCACGGTCACCGTGCTCTGCTGCAGTCCCGATACGCTCTGTCCACGGGCCCGCCGCGGATCATAGGAGGCTGGGTGGTCCTCGGGTGCCATGGCAGAGTTGCGTCTCTGGCGCTGCGACAGGCTCATGGCGCGACCACGCAATGACGCCGACAGTTTGCTCATGGGCACGGCGGCCACTGAGCGCGGGTTAGAGGGGGAATCAGTAATGTCGGAGAACTCGCTCATAGAGTCGCTCCACAGGCTGGGAGAGTAGTCGGCCAGCGGGGTAGAATTAAGCTCGGAACCGCTCAGAGTACTATCGGGATGAGCCTCCATCCAGGCGTCATTCCAGTCAGCAGCAGCAGACTCTGACTCTGGGACTCCATCGCTGCTGGGCTCCAACCCCGGAGTATCGGCACCGAGTAGCTCCTGTCGTGCTTGCTGCGGGTGATTGAACCTGAACACAAACGACGTGCCAATAATTACACGATACCCTGATCTCAGGACCCTTGGCAGCCCAATAGGTCGGCCATTAACGAGCACCAAGGCGCCATCGATGGGGTGGACGGCTACACCGCCGCTGCCATCCGTGCAATGCTCGAAAAAGCAGTGGCGGGGATGGACGCCGCGCAGCGCACTCAGCTTGATATCCACGTCATCGCCACTACCCACGGTAGTGTGGCCGGGCTTGAGGTTGTAGACGAGACACTCGGACATTAGCGGGTCTTCGCTGAGGTTGACCAGATGCGGGATATCCCGGGGGGCATGGATACCAACACCAAGGCCCGCCTGGTTCGTGTCAATAGCTATGCCCAGCGCAGCCAGGGCCTTCTCGCGGTCAGCCTGAACGGCCTGCGTACGAGCCAGCTTCTGCTCCCAAGTCTGGTTGAGCTCGGCCATGAGCTTCTCATTAGCACGCAGCTGATCCTCCAGATCGCCGCCCACCGTTCCACTACTGCCGGCCAGGGCCAGTCTCTGCCGAAGGCCGGCCACCTCCTCCTTGAGCTCGCGCACCAGGCGCACAGTGGCGTCCTCGTTGACGGTGGCCTGGTTGACGATGTGCTTGGCGCGATCAGCATACCTTAGGGTGCTTAGGGTCTCTGAGAAATCGGCAGGCGAAATAGTCGCAATCATAAATGTCCGCGAATTGCCCCCCAGCGAGTCCTTCAGTAGCCAAGTGAGCACGCTGTCCCTGTAGGGCACAAACTCTGTCGAGTGGTTCCGAGACTGGCTGGCTAGGGCCGATATCACCTTGCCCAGGGATCCCAGCGACTGGTTGATCTTAGCGCCCTCCTTCAACCGCGCTCCCGCTGCCTGCGTCGAGTTTGCGCGCTCGCTGCCGGCCAGATCGACCAGCCTGACCCTCGACACTCGCTCGGCAACTCCCACGGCATGTGTGCGCATAGTCAGGGTTATGGTGAACACGGCATGTGAGCGGCTGCTGGCCTCGTTCATATTGGTTGCTGCCACAGTGCGAGCCTTGTTCCCCTGGCTCATGTGCTCAAAGATCTCCTCATAGGAGCTAACCGCCGCCATCGTCAGGTCCTCGACGTAGGGGCCGAGAGCTGGGTGCTCGCGTACGCGCAGACTCTTGCCTGATGACCCGGGATTCAGCAAGTCGCGTACCCGCTCATTGTAGATCTCCAAGTACGACACCTCCACGTGGTACGAGAGCCCAGTGCTCGCAGAGATGCTGGCGAATAGCTGCTGGCAGATGCGTGGGATCAGCCCGGGGTCCGTGCCGGTACCCATCATCGTGTATGATTTGCCCGACCCCGTCTGCCCGTAGGCAAACACGCAGCAGTGGTACCCTGCGAGGGCGTGCTTCAGCACTGCCTGCCCGATGTCCCCAAACACGGCTTCTTGGCTGGCGTACTTGGGGCTGCAGGCGTCGCCGGCTGTCCAGAACGAATGGTCAAATGTGAATGTGCGCCTCTTCCGCCCCACTGCTGTCTTTGTGTCGGCGGCGGGCTGCTCGAGTGTCGTCTGCTGCCCATCCATCGATACTAGGCAGGAGGCTCCGCGGGTTCGCTCTCGCGAGTTCAGTGGCCGGCACCGCACAGCGACTACGACATTTCCCGAAGCCATTAAGCCAATAGTGTTTAAAAATAATAAAATACAAAGGCGACTGAAAGGACGCATAAAGCTCTGACCCCCTCATCCACCAGGTACTATTCCCGATGATTGCATGATTCCCACTGTGATCACCACTGCACTTTTTATTTTTGAGGCTATCTCTCAGCTTGGATCAACGCGCTTTTTTATTTTCTTCAACTCGAAATCCACACTCTTTAATTCACACGAATCAGACTTTGCAATGCTGTTGTCGGCCGGATTCGGGCGTCGCCTATCGTCGCTGGCAATCTGCACTAGAGGCTATGCGAGTAAACGCGGAGCAGCGCCACACCCAAACTCCGTGCCCCTGCAAAAGGCCATATCGATACTAAAGGCGTACGAAGTAGGACAGCCCAAGCAAACCATAGAGCTCCACGTGCACTGCTCGCCCGAAAAGGGACAGGCGCCCATCCGTGGCTCCTGCATCTTGCCGCAGGCCTACAAAACCGGCACCCGCGTATTGGTATTCGCCGAGGGCGAAAAGGCCAAGGAGGCTTTGGAAGCTGGTGCCGATCTCGTTGGCGGGGAGGAGCTGGTGAATAAGGTGCGCGATGGGGAGGTGCGCTTTGACAAGTGTCTGTCGACTCCCGATATGCTGCCAAAGGTGGCCAAGATCGCTCGGTTGCTGGGACCGAAGGGCCTGATGCCGACGGTTAACAAGGGCACCGTGTCGAGCGATGTGGCAGAGCTGGTGAGGTTTGCTAAGAATGCCCAGGACTATTTGGCTGATAAGGCGGGCATCGTACATACGGGCGTAGCTAAAATAGGGTTTACTGAAACCGAGATCAGGGAAAACATATCTGTAGTTATGGGCTCCATTCGTGCTCACGCCAAAGAAAATCGTGGTCGCTTTATTGGCCGCGTTTACCTCAGTTCAACCCGTGGTCCTGGTATCCAGATAGCTGATCTCTAAAGACTTTTATTTAATGGACTCTTTAGTTGCCTATGCTACGGAGGTACTCTACTAGCCCAGAGTTCATAGGCAATGGTGGTGGCGACTGTGTTGGTGGTGGATCAGTTATAGAGATCTTTGTCTGCTCGAGCACATATCGACCTTCCTTATACTGTTGAGCGGCATCATGTGCGTGCACGTACTTCCAGCCGATGACTGAGCCGCACACGCCACAGTGCAGATCGCAAACCGTGTGTACGCCAGTCATCAAAAGCCGATCCTCCACTTTACCCAGTCTCTCGTTAACCACAGACTCTATGAGGAATGCTCGTCCTAGGCGGCCTTGGAACGTGCGTGATATTATGTCGTCTCGCCGGGCTACATGTGCCTTGCACTTTAGGCATCTGTAAACCGATGGCGCCTCAATGAACTCTTGGAACACAAGCCCCATCTCCCACTTTCTCTCCTTCTCCCCTGATCCTTGGGAAAAGCGCTTTGGTATTTTGATCTTGACGATATTACAAGTGCTGTCGTTTGTTTTATGCTAAAAAAGGGAATAGTGCATTGTTGAAAAGAGAAAAAGGGAGTTTTTTATATTGGAAGGAAAACCTGCGCAGCTTTGTGCGGTGTTGGGCATCATTTGTTTGTGTCAGGCCTTCTCCCCCCGGTCCTAATCATTCCAAGTGCATAAGAAAAAAAGTACAATTTTTATGCGGCTTTTTCTCTTTTCGCAATGGGGGGTCTAGACCTCTCTTTTAGGTGGTCGGTTTTCATATTTTGCAGTGGCTTTTTTTACGTTCCTTTGCCAGAACAATTACTAATCCGATTCGGCGTCTTTTCCATGTGGTCTGAGAAAAAAAATATCTTTTTTTGTGGCTGGTGCTCTACGGTCTACAATCAAACGAGTACACATAAAGCCCATGTTCTTTTCACACAAAAATGAATGAATGAATGAAAGCACAGACAGGTATAGTGTCCAAACCAAATTTTTTTGTCCAAGCATCTTCCTTGACATTTTTTGCGGTTAGACCCCCCAAAAACCTGATTACATATAAAAAACTATCCAAGGCTTTCCGCCCACCTCGGCTCTGGTTTTTACTCTTTAGTCTACCTCCCGTATAGCCATCTTTTTTTAAGCCTTTAGCAGCAAAATCCAATATTTGTATATCCGACCATGTACTCGTATATTACTCTTGCTGTCTTTGCTCTTACCTCGCTAGTCGCCGCTGCTCCTTTGCCTAGCCCAGATGGCGCCCTTGGTGGTGTTGTTGATGCTGTAGCTCCAATTACTGCGGGCCTCGGTGTAACCCTCAACCAGCTGCTCGGCTTTAGCGATTCTCCTTCCGGCAGTGGCGGACAAGGCGGTGGCTCTTCCGGCGGTAACTCTTCGGGTGGTGGACAAGGTGGTAACTCCTCCGGCAGTGGCCAAGGCGGTAACTCCTCCGGCAGTGGCCAGGGTGGTAACTCTTCCGGTAGCGGTCAGGGTGGCAACGCATCGGGTAGCAGCGGCCAGGGCAGCAACGCATCGGGCGGTAGCGGCCAGAGCGGTAGCGGCCAGAGTGGTAGCAGCTCAGGTGTGCTTGGTGGAGTGGTTGATGCTATAGCGCCAATCACTGCCGGTGTCGGCACTACGGTCAATAACCTGGCTGGATTCCACTGAGCGTATTAAAATACTACCATGGGAACATCTTTACTATAATTTATTGTTATCATGGTAATACAAGACCTCCCCCTTTTGCTGAATACTCTGATTCATACGCTTTGGACAAGCCAAAGACAAGACAATTTGTCATTGAAAAAGTAGGGAGGGATGCACGACTGTTTACAATTAGTTGCCGAGTAGCTGAAAAAAAAACAAGTCCTTACGTCGGTTCCCAAAAGGCCTATAAAGCCAGCACTGGTCTGCTGCTGGGTGTACTGGACTTTTAAACTCGTCATCCTTCATATTTTTTTGCAACTGACACACTCATATTCTTTTTCTTGGATCAAACAGCCCCGCAAATTTATTCTCATTTTTGACCATGTACTCGCTCGCCACTCTCACCGTTTTTGTTCTCGCCTCGCTCGTCGCAGCTACGCCATTGCCTCACCCCGATGGTACGCTTGGTGGAGTGGTTGATGCCCTAGCACCAATTACTGCAGGTGTAGGCACTACGGTTAACAACCTGGCTGGATTCCACTGAGCACTTTTAAACAGAACGATAAAGACATTCTTCTCAAGCTAAATTCATTGCAGCTGCTACGGTAATAAAAGAAACTGACCAACATGGCATAATCCAATCACCAGCATCTGCGCGCTGACTGTCCCAAGGTAGCTTTCTAAAAGCGGTAGGCAAACCGACACCAGAGCTAATAAAGCTTTCCAGGAGGCTGTTTCTCAATTTTCTTTTCCATATCAACATTTTTCCTCGTTATTTTTAATCGTGTCGTACATTCCCTTTTTTGATTAGCCATGTACTTGCCAATCGCTTATGTTGCTTTTGTTCTCGTGTCGCTAGTTGCGGCAACTCCGTTACCTCGTGCTGATGGTGGGGCACCAGTTGCTGGCGGTCTCAGTTCTTCTCTCAACGGGCTAGCTGGGTTTGGTGGGGGCGGTAAACCCTAGGCACGATAAGAGTAGCAATAGCAGCTAGATATTTAGCAATAAACCACTTGTCAACCGTTTTTAGACAACATATAATTGCTACTGCATGACACATAGGTTTGCTTGCACCACAAAGGTCATATCCATCGTGGTAGTTTGAAGGCTTAATTACCTGGGTATTTGCACATGATGAACAAGCCATCAGAAAAAAACATTTGGACGGGTCTTTGTTATAATGACCGACATTTTTCCGACAATGATAAAAAACCACAATGGCTGGCTGTCGCTCTATTGGACAGTCTGGCAACAATCGCTTTTGTGCTGGGATGGTTTTGCGCCGCAACATGCACTCTTTTCAGTTCCAAAAATACACCAGTCTCAGGAATTGGTGTTGTGTGGCGTAGCCCACGTTGATTGTTCTTACGCTCCTGCTTTTATTTTGTTTTGATGGGCAAAGCCGCGCGCCAATAGTAAAACATTTAATAACAAAAGGGCAAACCTGGCTCGCTATACTATTTTCGCCTCCAGGCTCACAATCTGGCATGCCTCGACCCCCTTGCGCCATTTTTTTTGGCGCTGTACCTGACTAGCTCCCTTTTTTTCTCTCTCGGCCTATTTAAGATAAATAAAGGCACTATAGGGTCAAAGGTGGAGGAATGGGCCGATAGTTTACAATAGTGTTTGCTTTTGAATGACCAAGCCATTTC
Source organism: Coemansia sp. RSA 2050 (assembly GCA_027578835.1). Taxonomy (NCBI): domain Eukaryota; kingdom Fungi; phylum Kickxellomycota; class Kickxellomycetes; order Kickxellales; family Kickxellaceae; genus Coemansia; species Coemansia sp. RSA 2050. The sequence goes on along the minus strand of JANBSU010000062.1, from coordinate 17,813 downwards.
TTTCTGCCATTTCGCAAGAAAAGTCGTGCCATTGTACGACCCAGTAAACAGAAGCCCTTTAGTGGCGCATCTGCATACTGATTCAGTTCTGGATAGCATAATTGTCTACCTGGAGCCTCTGTAAACAAAAAAGACAAGCGCCACTCGCTTAAACAATTGCAGATAGATGGAATCTAATACAATTATCCATTATTGACTAAAAAAAATAAAATGGTTCTGAATTGTAGCAACATTTCCCCCTTTTAGATTTCCGCGTGCGCCCCTTTCAGGTAGCAACCTATTTTCGAAAGGAATGGCTTGGATTTATGCAAAAGCAATATGTCTACTATGCAGGCACAAAAGATGGTGCAGCTTTTTTGCATTAGAAAGCAACGACAAGAAATAATCTTTGACCAAAAAGAAGAGGACAAGCCCCCTCTTTCTCTGCCTTCTCTATCCAAGCAGGACCTGAGGAATAGTATAAACAACGACCAAAAGGACCAAAATGCCATTGTGAGTGTCCCTAGCAATTGAATGGCTGTGCTAGACAAAAAGGTGTAGCTTTGTTTGGAACAAGAGAACCAACCTTTATTTTCGTTGTCTATGCCAAAAGTGGTCAGTGTCACATAGTCAGCCACATAACAAGACTAGAAAGGGGGTGCTTCACAGTGAGCTAGTCAGTACCAAAAAAATTTTATTTTGTTGGCAAGGATTGCGAAATGGAATCTCGTTAGTGGAAAGTGTCAGTCAGAGAATCTCAACTACGTATAAAAAGACCTCACAAAAAACCCGATGGTCCTTCTTTTTACTCTTACCCTATAGCACTTTGCTAAATTTTTTATACCAATATCCTCCCCTCTTATTCCTTCCCTTAAACACTTTTTTCGTCGACATACCCCCCTCTTCCTCTTCTTCATCTACGACAAAAAGTCTTCTAGTTTCAAAGAATGCGTTACTTTGTCTCTTTTGCACTTACGCTCTCTGCCATCTCGGCCGTTCTCGCTGCCCCCACACCCGACGGTGTCCTCGGCGGCGTCGTTGATGCTGCGGCTCCTATTACTGCTGGTGTCGGTGTCACTGTAAACAACCTTCTCGGCTTTGGCGAGGGTGGAAACGGCGGCAACAACGGAGGCAACAATGGCGGTAACAACGGTGGAAATAACGGAGGCAACAATGGCGGTAACAACGGTGGAAATAACGGAGGCAACAATGGCGGCAACAATGGTGGTAACCACGGCGGTCATGGCGATGTTGGCTACAACTCTGGCTACAATGGCCGCGCCCCCGAGCATGAGAACCGTGGATACGAGAACCGTGGGTACGAGAACAACCATGGCCATGAGCACGGCCCCGAGCACGAGGAGCACGGCCACGGCGGCTACAGCAACAACGGCCCCGAGCGCGAGAACCGTGGCTACAACAACAACGGTCCGGAGCACGGCAACCGCGGATACGAGGGCCACGGCAACGGTCCCGAGCACGAGGAGCATGGTCACGGCGGCTACAACAACCATGGCCCTGAGCATGAAAACCGCGGCTACCAGGGACGCGCTCCTGAGCACGAGAACCGTGGCTACAACAACAACGGTCCCGAGCACGAGAACCGCGGCGGCTACGTCGCTCATGCTCCTTCTCACGGTGGGTATGAGAGCCACGGCTATTCTCGTCGCTTCTACGAGGCCCGTGCTCCCGAACACGAGAACCGCGGCTACAGCAACAACGGTCCCGAGCGTGAAGAGCACGGCCACGGTGGCTACAACAACAACGGCCCCGAGCACGGTAACCGCGGTTACGGTAACAATGGCCCCGAGCACGAGAACCGTGGCTACAATAACAACGCTCCAGAGCATGAGGAGCACGGCCATGGCGGATACAACAACAACGGTCCTGAGCACGGTAACCGTGGCTATAACAACAATGGCCCCGAGCATGGAAACCGTGGTTACGAGAGCCATGGCTATTCTAAGCGCAGCTATGTTGAGCATGCTCCTGGCCGCGAAGAGCATGGCAACGGACCCGAGCACGAGGAGCACGGCCACGGCGGCGGCTATGGGAACCATGGCAACGAGAACCACGGCAATGAGCATGGTCCTGAGCGCGAGGAACACGGTCATGGCGGATACGAGAACCACGGCAATGGACCCGAGCATGAGGAGCATGGCCATGGTGGCGGCTATGGGAACCACGGCAATGAGCATGGCCCTGAGCATGAAGAGCATGGACGCGGTGGCTATGAGAACCACGGCAATGAGCATGGTCCCGAGCGCGAGGAGCACGGCCACGGCGGCTATGAGAGCCATGGTAACGGTCCCGAGCACGAGGAGCACGGTCACGGTGGCGGGTACAAGAACAACGGCCCAGAGCACGAGAACAAGGGCGGCTATGAGGCACGCAAGTACTAATTAGCTCATTTTACCACTCAAATCCTCCCCCTAGAAGAATAAAAAAATTTTCCATTTGAAAAAAAAACTCCCCATTGCTACATCTCTGCCAACTGACTATAAATTACCGAATCCTTCACTGGTTGCGCTATAGGATTCCCACTCCCCGGCTGTTCAGTAACTTTAGGCCTATCGCCGCCACCACCATAAGCATTGATACCCAGGGTGCTTCCAGCGCCGCCAAACGCGTTAATCGATCCATTCGAGTAGTCTTGGTTAACTGGCACAAACAAAACCTTTGTATTCGCCGCCTTCGCCATCATAACCAGGCTATCCAACGTGCGGATCTGCATCGCCGCCGGCGTATTAAGAATCTCGGCTGCCTCCCTCATAAGCACCGCCGCATCAACCTCGGCCTGCGCTTGAATAACCTTGCTCTGCCCCACGCGCTTCTGTGTTGCTGCCGATGCCAGTGACTCTTGCAACTCAGCCGACAAACAAACATCCTTAATCAATATACTCTCCACCGCAACCCCCCACGTCATCGCCGGCCCCTCAATAATCTCCCTAATAGCCAGCGCAATACTATCCCGATTCTCTATCAAATCCTGCAGCTCCCGACCACCCAACACCGCCCTCAATGTAGTCTGCGTCCGCTCCAGCAGCGCCCTCTTCACGTCAGACACCCCGTACGTTGTCTGATACGGATCCGTAACATGCCAATACAGCACCGCATCAATACCCACTGACACATTATCTTTCGTAACTATAGGCAGGCTCTCCAACGAAGCAATCTGTATCTTTGTATCCACATAGAGCAAGCTCTCTGTCAATGGATTCACACTAACCAATCCCGGATCTGACGTCTTGTAGTAGCGGCCGAACCGCGATACTAGGGCGATTCGCCCCTGTGGCACCTCCTTGAAGGGGTTCGGGCAGCAGAAGCAGCCGGGGATCTGACCCAAGCAGCCAAAAAAGTTTCCAAGCACTGTCATTACTCGCTCATAGGTGTTGCCAGGCTCAATAGGATGCTCGATGGCGAACTTTGGCGGAGTGAAACGAGCTACGGGTGCCTGTGGCGGCGCGTAGCCTGAATTGGCAAGAGCAGCATTGGCTAGAGATGGGGTAGTAGAATTCATAATTAACAATTTTGAAGATAAATATAAAGTATTAAATTTGAAATAAAGCAAGAGGGATGATGTGCGGAGAGTTGTCAACTGAGGGGGGCTTGGCATTAATATGAAAACAATGAAAATGAATGTTCCTGACTACTAGGGCAAGTGTGCATGTGATGCTTGTGGATGCACTAGCTCCATTGGCTCCTTGTGCTCGCCAAAGACGCGGGCATGCTGTGGCGGTGGTGGCTGCGGGAAATACTCTTGCCGGTAATGCTGCTGCTGCAGTCCATACAAAGCGTCCATGTACTCTGTTGGCGGCCCTGCCATCCCCTGCGAAAAGGCGCCCGCATTTAGAGTCTGTTCCCCAGCCGCGCCAAACATCACATCATATGCACCAGTCGGCGCAAAGTCGCCAAACGGCGCAGTCGGACACATCCTCCCATCTGGGCTATAGCCGAACCCCGGAGCTCCGGGTAAACTCACCTGCCCCGATGAATAAAAACCAGAGCTAAACCCCACCAAATCAGCTGCCGCCCCATTAAGCTCCGGCAAACGCGGGGAAGCTAGCCCCAAGCTGCCAGCAGCAAGCGCACCCTGTGGCTGCAGTGGCGGTGGGGGTGGGGGATAATGCACAGGCGACGACAACGACAAGGGAGCCGTAGCCAAAGGTGCGTGTGCCGAAGGCACCGCAGGATCCAGGCCACCAGTAACCGAGCCATAGACCCGCCGGCCGCTGTTATTCCTCCTGAACGAGTCGCTCTCCTCGTCCTCATCAGTCTCCACCATATCGTAGTCGCCATCGTCTCCAATGGCAATGCGTACAGGGCGCCGAAACTTTTGAATCTTCAAAAGCAACAAAGGCAGCCTCAGAAACTGCAATTCCTCCATATCCTCTGGAGCCGGCAACAGCGCCTCCCCCTCCGTATACGAGTAAGCAACCAAGTGCTGCTGATGCGTGCGCGACGGCACCTTCCAGCTGCCCTCTGTCCTCAGATACTCTGCCTCATTATCGGGGACAGACAACGAAATGGTACGTTTAATGAGGCCATGCTCCTTGAGCACAAAGACGCCCTTACGCGACCCAATCGACGCAGTGTGTCGACTGCGAGTCCACCGACCTATTTCCTCGGCGCCCTCCTGTCCCGGCTGTATTTTCTGATCCAATTCCCTATACAGCAGAAAATTGTTGACAATGCGTGAGGGCGTCCATAGCCGACCATCAGTCCACCGCTTCATCTTCGCCTCGCGCTCGTCAAACACCACTATGGTGCCGGCGTCGATCTTCTGCTTCTCGGATTCTTGCAGCCGCCTAATAACCCGCGGCAGTATGCCCCGCCGACATGCTTCAAATATCATCATGGCGTCCCGCGTACTAGTCACCTTCAGCCCGGTTACTGTGAAGCATTCGTAGGATCCGCCAACAATTACTTCGCCGGGGCTAGTATCCAGCGTACTCAGCACCGTGCATGGATCAATAATAGGCGGCGGTGGCGGCGGACCACTACTACTACTACTAGGCTCGGACGACGGCGACGAAGCGCTGATAGTGTTCATAGTGAAAAAGTATAGATAACTTTTTTATTTTCTTAGTTTGAGGCTGCTTCGAAGAAAGAAAAAGCCTGTCTCCTTTCGTTAAAACTATATTCCTTCAAGAAAGTTCTTTTTTTTTCCTCACCCTGTTAGAAAAGAAGCTTTGAACATAGCATGTAAAGTACTCATTCCGATGATCAAAGGATATGCTGTGAGAAGAAAACACCCTAGCTCGGTGAAATCAGCCTCCCCGGCCGGCTAAACACCGAAAAAATCATCCATGGGGAGAGGCGAGAGAAAGTGGCCCTTCCTCTGCCTAGAAAGCAAGAGGGCTACAAAAGAAAAAAAAAAAAGATCGAAATTGACACAAGAAAGAAAAGTAGAGGATCATTGATCCCAGTCAACGCTCACATCACTAAAGGAGTCCAACGAAGTGACGGCCTTCATAGCAGCCTCTGCTTCCCAGCGCGCCTTGAATTTTACAGCATATGTGAAGGGCGGATCGTTTCTATCTTCCGTCTTATCGATATGCTCAATCTCCCCGAACTGAGCCATCTCCGAGTCGAGCCTCTCCGCCGCCGCCTGTCCGACGTTCCGCAGCACCAGCGTGCGCGGCCGCCTATCCAGACTCATCGACCCGTGGTGGGGGGCCGGCCGCATCCCGCCACGGCCGCCGCCGCGACCACCACCACGGGCAGCAGCCGAGGCACTCAGCCGTGAGGTCTCCATCTGCAGCGCCTTCAGCTTGGCCTGCAGCGCCTGCTTTTCGGTCTCAACAGCGCTCCCGTCCTCTGCTGCCACCTCTGCTGCTGCCACCTCTGCTGCGTCGCTGTCGCCGGCAGGCTTGGGGCGGCGAATGTCGTCTATTTTCTTCTGGATCTGGTTGATAGAATCCATAATAATCTTGCGCGTAGCCGGCGGCATGTCCTTGGTTGTCGTCAGCTTCTTCATCAGCTCCTTTTGCTGCTCGACGAATTTCTCAATCATCTCTGCCTTTTTGATAGTGGCCGACTTTGGCCGCCACACGGGCGGCTGCTGGCTCTGCTGCGCTGGTGGGCGCTGGCCGTTATCGTGGGGCGCCGAGAGCGCGGCAGAGTGCTGCAGACGAGCTTTGTGCACACGAACAAATCGGTTATTAAAAACAGCTTCGGGAGTACCCAGTGCCTGCGCCTGCGCTGCGCTATCGCCAAACTCCACAACAGCCGAGTGCCTGGCAAAGTCGATGCGAATGTCCTGGATAGCCCCAAACTTTGAAAAGAACTCGCTCACGCTGCTCTCGCTCAGCGCTTCGTCGGGGATGTTGGTGACAAACACGGCTGTTGGCGACATTGGCTGGTTGTTGTCGTAGCCACCCGGTCCATTGCTGGGCCGAACTCCTCCCGGGCCCTGCATGTGCATGCCGGGCGGACGCATGCCCATGGGGAAGAACCCTTGCGGGGCATTCATCTGCGGCGGGGGCATCATAAACGGCCCGCCGCCCCGCGGGGCCATCTGCGCAAAGGCAGGGCCGGACCCAGTAGCCAGGCCCATCATCTGCGCCTGCTCCGGCGTCACATGAGCGTACGAGCACGAGTCGCCGCGCTGGCACGCGCCCCGCCGCATAAACTCAAAGCAGGGCTTGCGCCGCCTCTGCATCGGTTGCTGCTGCTGCTGCTGTTCCCGAGCTGCCGCAAGCATTGCATTATGGTTGCCACCAGCGGGCTCCAGCGGTCCGTTAAGCAGCGCCATGTCGTTACCCGAGTACCCCGCATCCCTCGCAGGCATACGCATCCTTTCTCTGCTCGGTGACCGGCTACTCCGCCCGCGCCGATCGCGCTCCCTCTCTCTAATCCTGCTGTTATCTGGGCTCCTACTGCGCCGCCGACTCGAGTGGCCGTTTTCACTTCCTCCGCCGCCGCTCCTCCGTTGCTGCTTATGATCGGCGACTATTGCCGAATTGGCGCTGCTATGGGGCAGATACAGCTTGCGATTCAGGGCGTCAAACAAGCTATTGACGAACACAAGAGTCCGATCGCCGAAAAACTCTGCCAAGTCTGTCAGGCAGTGCTCCTTTAGCTCCGCTTCGCTCATCTCGTTCTGCAGCGTAACAAGGATATAGTCCGTCATAATAGCTGGATCAGCATCAGACCTAAAATGAAAAAAAAGTAAAGAGGATTTAGTTATGGTGGATTCAATAAAAAAAGATTAACCTCCTCGAAGGTAATTCGTATTATACGTACTCTTTTCCAATCTTGTTGAATAGAAACTTTTTGACAAGCTCCTCGTCTCTATTGTCAAACAGCGTCATTATAGGAAAAAAAAATATATCCGTCCTCCTTTTTTAAAATTAGACAACTATAAAGTGAAACAGAAATAAAAGCGATGGAACGCGTTCACCCTTTTTTTTTTATTTGTAGACGAAAAAAAGAAACTGGCTCGAGTCGAGTCGATTATAGGAAGCCGATATGACCTCACCACAAAATGGAAAGCTGCAGTGTGGCTTCTCAGTCCTTCTCATTGTCTGCGCTTTTTTATTATTATTATTATTAAAAAAATGTCCATAGGTAATTTACTTGGTCTGCTAACCGATAGCCTAGACTCTGCGTTTGGCCTGTGCTTTACCACGCTAGGGGTTTCTAGGCAGTCCTCAGTGCTTTCCATTGGTTCGCGCCAGTACACAGTTTTGCAAACACTAGGCGAGGGTGGTTTCAGTCACGTCCTACTTGTCAAAGACCAAAGCACCAGTGAGCAATATGCGGCCAAAAGGATACTCTGCCAGCACGGCATGGACACCTACGCCATGACACAACGCGAGACAGACGCATACCGCCGATTCCACCACCCCAACATCGTCCCCCTGCTCGACCACCAGGACATGCCACTAGGCAATGGCCGAGTAGTGTACATGGTGTTCCCCGTTTATAGGCGAGGCAACCTACAGGACCTAGTCACGCATAGTAAGGAAAACGGGGGCAGGCTGGAAGAGTCGTTTATTATCAGCGTCTTTCGACATTTATGCGAGGCAGTCCGCTTCCTACACAGCTACAGCGGTCCCCTTCACACAGGCGATCTCGACACGGGCGATGCTCCCCTGCCGCGCTTGGGGTATGCCCCGCTCCAAGCTACGGAGGAATATGCGCCGAGCATTGCGACGCCCTATGCCCACCGGGATATCAAGCTGGCCAATGTTATGCTGGCCGACGGCGACGGGCTTTCGCCAGTGCTGATGGACTTTGGGAGCTGCCTGCCGGCCCGCTTCACAGCACACACTCGGTCCGATGCGCTGAGGATCCAGGACGAGGCGGCAGAGCACTGCTCAATGGCATATCGCGCACCCGAGCTATTCGACGTGCAGACCGGCGCGGAGTTTGATGAGCGCACTGACATTTGGTCTTTGGGCTGTCTGCTCTACGCTTTGGCCTACTCGCATACGCCGTTTGAGGACCCCTCCTCTCCAAACACGACGTCTATTCTGCTGGCTGCCATCAACCGCAAGTACGCATTTCCCTCTCCAAATCCCTATTCGCCACGTCTAAGCCAGCTCATAGACTTTATGCTCGAGCCAGACCCCAAGCTCCGTCCCTCTATCGACCAGGTAACTTTATTGGTGGACACACTTTACCCATAACTAATAATACTTATTCTTCGTCGTCCTCGGAATCATCGGTCTCCTCCTCCTCCTCCTCCTCCTCCGCCTCGGCCAGCCACTGGATGAAGGGCTCGGCGGCCTTGTGGATTTTCTTGGCGACCTCCTTATCAACATACTTTTTCGACGGCTTCTTGCCCCACTCAAGGAAGGCCTCCTCCTCGACGATTTCCTCGTCAAAGAGCGCCTTGAAGATGACCGGGGTCTTCGCCAAGAGGGCGTCCATGCGGGCCTCGATGAGGCGCTCAAAGCCGCCAATAACAGCGCGCTGGTGCTTATCGCTCGTGCCGAACGACATGAGGAGCTGGTCGTGCTTAGCAACGTCCTTGGCCACGGTGTTCGACTCGTCGAACAGACACAGAATGACGACGATCACAGCGCGATGCTTCTTGCCCAGCCCCAGCTCTGCCGCCCTGGCAAAGATCTTGCTGTCGGCAATGCCGGGGTTCTCGCGGATAAAGTCGCCCAGCAGGTCGTAGGGGTCGTCGCCCTCATCCTCGTCAGCCCCGTTGCTGTGCCTGTCGATAACCGAGCGGCCGGCCGACATGGCCTGCCTGCGCTGCGCAACCGCCTCGGCCGACATATCCAAGTCGATATCCCAGTCCTCGTCGTCATCGTCGTCGTCGTCAGCAATGGCCAGCCTGCCCGCATCCTGCGCCAAGCCATCAAGGCCATCGTCCGCCTCAGCCTCGGCACCGCCACCATTGCCATTGCCCGAAGAAGAGGCATGCTGGCCACCCTTCTTCTCCTTGGGCGGCGGATGGTTGACGATGTACTTTGCCAATCCATGGCGCATGTCGACCTCGGAGCGCTCGCCGCAGGCCATGCACTTGCGGGTAATAAGCTTGTCCTTCCCCACAATAAGATCGGTCTCGGGGTTCTTGCACACAACGCAGAGCACGTAGCGGTCAATAAACCCATCCAGCACATCCTGCAGCTTGGACACCTCATGGGCCCCATTAACAATATACTTTTCGTTCTTCTCCTCAATCTGCACCTGCGCCCCCAGCTCCCCTCCAAAGTACTTGGTCGGGTAGGCCGGCGGCCTGCTAAGCGCGCGAGCCACATCGACGATGTTGGGCAGAACCGTCTTGATGCCGTTGCCCTTGCCCTCAATCTTGGCCTGGAGACGCGGCATCTTGTAGCGGTGGAACGAGTCCTTGACCGAGCGAGGAATGTTGTAGTTTCCGGCAGACATGGTTTCAAGAGTTTAAAAGGGCAGCTGGGTCTTAGTGGCTGATTTACCAAGGTACGTTGAAGAAATGTATCGCAGTCGCGCGGGCTTTGGAGTCACAGGCATGAAGGCTGTGGAAAGAGTACTGCGGGGTGGGCTTGCGAAATCCAAGGCGAAAACAAGAAAAGAGATCAAGCGAAATTTGCAAAAAGAAAAAACAGATCAAAAAGAGCAGACAATTTTATTTCTTAGGAATTCAGTAGAAGAGAGAAGAAAGCGAGCTTGGCAGAGCCAAGGAAAAAATTTTCGCTTTTCTCAAGCACTCTCCCCCTTTCTCTTGCTCCTTTTTTTCTTTTTTGGCTTTTGCAAAAGAATTACTGGGCTTTTTCGCTTCTCTTTCAATGTCTTCGTCCCCGCCCGACTCTTCGCTGCTGCCGCCTGGCTCGCGGGCGACGCGGTTCGAAACGAGCCGGGGCATCTCGGTAGCCACCACGTTCGACGAAATGGGACTCAAGGAAGACCTGCTGCGCGGCATCTACGCCTACAACTTTGAGCGGCCCTCTGCCATCCAGCAGCGCGCCATCATGCCCATAGTAAGCAAGCGCGACGTCATCGCCCAGGCCCAGTCCGGCACGGGCAAGACCGGCACCCTCGGCATATCCATTCTCCAGCGCATCGACACCGCGCTGCGCGAGACCCAGGCCCTGGTCCTCTCGCCCACCCGCGAGCTAGCCACGCAGACCCAGGGCGTGATAGCCGCGCTCGGCGACTACATGAGCGTGCAGTGCCATGCGTGCATCGGAGGCACCCGCATGGGCGACGACATCCGCAAGCTGGAGCATGGTCAGCACGTGGTGTCGGGGACGCCCGGCCGTGTTTACGATATGCTGAAGCGGCGAGCGCTAAGGGCGCGCCACGTCAAAATGCTCGTGCTAGACGAGGCCGACCAGCTGCTGGACCGCGGGTTCAAGGACCAGATCTACGACATCTACCGCCACATGCCGCCCAGCACCCAGGTGGTCCTGCTCAGCGCTACGCTGCCGCACGACGTGCTGGACCTCACGCAGAAGTTCATGGCAGAGCCCCTGCGCATCCTCGTTAAGCGCGATGAGCTGACGCTGGAGGGGATCAGCCAGTTCTTTGTCAACGTCGAGAAGGAGGACTGGAAATTCGAAACCCTCTGCGATCTCTACGATAGCCTGACCATAACGCAGGCCGTGATCTTTTGCAACACCCGCGCCAAGGTCGACTGGCTCACGAGGCAGATGGAGGACGCCAACTTCACCGTGGCCGCTATGCATGGCGACATGCTGCAAAAGGAGCGCGACGCCATTATGACCAAATTCCGCCAGGGCGCCTCCCGCGTGCTTATAACTACCGACATCTGGGCCCGTGGCATTGATGTGCAGCAGGTGTCCCTGGTCATTAATTACGACATGTGCACCAACCGCGAGAATTACATCCACCGCATTGGCCGCTCGGGCCGATTCGGCCGCAAGGGCGTTGCTATTAATTTTGTCACTTCTGACGACATTAAATTATTGCGCGATATCGAGCAGTACTACGGCACGCAGATCGACGAGATGCCCATGAATGTTGCCGATTTGATGTAGACTAGTATACCCACAATACAACTGATTTATAGCGAGCCCATGGAAAGCTAATAGTTTATTGCCCAAAATAATAATAATAATAATCATGCTAGCTTTCTATTGTTGTTTTCCGTTTTGATAATGGCTGCTGGGTTCTCGCTCGACTACTCGCTTCTCGCAGCCAAAGTCCCCGTGTGGCAAGTGCTGCTAGCCAGCGGAACCGCATTTGCTGCAGCGCGTATCATACAGTGCGCGCTGCTCAGGGGAAGTCGGTCTATCCAAACCAGCGCAACAGCAGAGTCGCCAAAGAAGGCCAGAAGGGACAGCGACAGCAGGATGCCGCTGGGAGAAGACACCAAGCTGGTGCTTATTATTCGCACCGACCTGGGCATGAGCAAGGGAAAGATCGCTGCCCAGTGCTCTCATGCCACGCTGGGATGCTACAAGCGCGCGCTCAAGCAGGCGCCCGCCATGCTTAAGGCCTGGGAATTCACGGGCCAGGCCAAAGTCACACTCAAGTGCAGCAGCGAGGAGGAGCTGGTTGATTTGCAGAAAAAGGCTCAGGCTGCTGGCTTGGTCGCCCAGTCTATCTGCGACGCTGGGCGCACTCAGATCGCTGCTGGGTCTCGCACTGTTCTGGGCATCGGGCCTGGCCCTGTCAGCGCAGTGGATCGTGTCTCTGGCCACCTCAAATTATACTAACGTCGAATAAACCTAGCCTCTATTTCTTTTTCAATAATTGGCGACGCCTGTATATCTCGTCAGCCCATGCCTGCACCTGCGGGTGGCGGAAAATGCCTCTTGTTGACTCGAAGAACGAGTCCAGCTGCGTGTCGTCCGACTGCTCGTACTCGAGCGCCTGCTGGATCATCTCGCACTTGTCCAAGTCATGCACCAGGCGGGCCTCGGCTGTCGCGTTGTCCTCGTACTCTTGCCACAGAGCGCCTATCTCTAGGGCTTGGGGCGAGTGCCCCAGCGTGTCTAGGATCTGCTGCATGCCGGCGAGCTCAAGCTCGCGCTTCTTCTCCTTGGAGACGCCGTCAAAGGGCGTGATGTCGCCAGCAAGAGCTTCGGCTAGATCATGTACTATGGCCATTCTCACGCACTTTGCCTGGTCTATCGTGCGGTCGTCGACTAGCATGGCCATCACCCCCATCCGGTGCATATGGTCAGCTATCGACTCTGGCGCCTTGATGCCGCTGTTGACCCAGCCAGTGCGCTTCGTGCGCTTCAGTCGCTCAACGATGCTGAGAAAGTCAATAACGCTGCTAGCCGAATTGTTAGACATGAGAGAGAAAAAATAAAAAAATAAAAAATAAAAGCTTTAGACTGAAAAAATAAAGTTTTTTTTTTATTGAGCTGGTGCGACCTGTTGCGGATTCCCGAAGGGAGCCGATCACGTGGAAAGGAAAAGACTAGGAGGGAAAGCCTGGCCCAGCCCTTTTTCTCTCTCTTTCTGCGCAACTGATTTTCGCTCAATTTTCTAGCCGCTTCAATTTAGGTAGGTGCTACTTTCTAACAATTACGTGCATTCCAATCTCTCTAACTATACTGTAGGCAATCAGCGATCCCCCGACGACGACATTTACCGCCCATTCCCTTTTTACATGGACGATGTTGCTGCGCTCAGTGCCACTGCCACTGCTGCCGCTGATGCTGCTACTGACGACTTTGGCCTTATAGACTACGAGTCACCCGGGCCCGAGCCGCTACCAGACATAGAAGAGGCAGAAGACCCAGAGCACAGTAGCGCCGCCGACGACCTGATTGACTATGCAGAGACCGAAGACGATGGGCCAGACGCCGCCATAGTCGCCCCTACTCCCGCATACGACATGGATGGGCCCCGCATGGGCTTTGACGAGGGCACTGAGCGGCTGGAACAATCCTTGCTTGACTCTCATCTGAGCAGTGCCAGCGAGCGAGAGCCTTCCATCCCTGCGGTAGAGCTCGACGACGACGACAATGACGACGACGACGACGACAACAACGAGGTGCTGGTTGGGGAAGCTGAAGCAGCGGCAGAGACAGAGGCAGCTATGGTGGCAGAGGCAGATATGGCGGCAGAGGCAGATTTGGTGGCAGAGGCAGTGATGTATAGCGAGCAACAGCACGCGCTAGATGATACTGATGTCCCTGAGACGTGGGTATTCAGCGACGGCGAGTGGATGATCTACTTGGGTCCGAACCAGCACTCGTACGGAGCTGATTACCAGAGCATGTTGTTTGCTATGCCACTAGATCAGCTGATTAGCGCGCTGCACGCTGACATTCTGCTGAGGGAGGACACGGAGCTGGCCCTCGAGTTTCCGTTGCTGGCGCTGACTATCGACCAGGTAAGAATAGGTGCTTGCCTTATTGTGCAAAAGGGGGGAGGGCGCTACTGCGCTGAACGACATATTCGGACCTCTCCCTCCTTTTTTTGTTCTTTTATTACGGCTTGTGAGCGGCAGTTTGGCCCGCGCGTATGAGGGAAAGCAGGGATGATACTCTTGTGCGGGTTATTAAACAACGACATTTCTGCCTTTTTACGCGCTATTGATTGTTGTTTCTGCTATTCTTCAAGCTGTAGCGAGACGGGGAATGTGCCAATATCAGCCTATCACAGATATATAACTGCCATGCAGCTGCTGTGCGCCTGGGCCGGCTGTCCGAAGACCTAGTCAATTCACCGTACTTTTCTTTGTCGTCTTCTCACACCGCTTTGTCGTTTGCTCCGCCGCCCGCGTCTTTTGCCTTTATTATACATACTCGCCCCTCTGTTCACAGCTCGCTTAAGCGCATCATGCAGATTGTCGCCGAAGACGCTCAGGCTAGTAGCCACCCCGTGCCTGTCCCACAGGAAGAGCCAAAGGCCGTAGCAAGTGGCGCTGTTCCTGTCCCTGTTGTCAGCACTGACACGGAGCAGGCGAATGGCATTGCGCTTGTGGATCTGGAGGAAGCGGCTGATGAACCTGAAGCGACTACGGCTGACTTGCTGGCTGATGCGGACGAAGAGGATGATGATGATGAGGACTATGTAGCCGAGGGCGAGGAAGAAGAAGAAGGCGACTTTGTGCTTGAAGAGGACGACGAGGAGGAAGCGGACGAAAACGACGACGACGACAAGGACAACAGCGATTTGGTTGAAGCCGAGGACGACGGCGTGGCTGAAGTCGGGGGCGAAGATGCTGTAGAGGAGGATGAGGACGACGTTGCTGACGTCGAGGGCAATGAAACGCGTGTCGAGTCGACTAACGCGTCGCCTACGCACAAGCGGACCCAGGACAGCATAGTTGAGGCAGTGCCCGACTGCGACGCTCCTGCTGCCAAAAAGTCTCGCTCAGAGGAAGGCATCGTCCAGGGTGGTGAGGATGCCGCAGTACAACTTTAGTTTTGGATTATTTTTAGGAGTAGTCACAGTTTCTGATTTAATCCTTCTGCCCACTTCCTTGCCTTTGCGCAAAGAACGCGTTTTCTTCTCTCTCAAAGAAGCACCCCAACAGCAAAATGTGGTTGACTTGAAAACAAGTGGTGTGCTTTTTTTAAAAGCTGCAGCTGGAGGCTAAACTTTTCTCTCACATTTTCTCTTCTACTTCTTCACTTTTTACACAACATTATTGCTTGTAAGAGAATAGCTACTGAAATGTGTGACAATTCTGATAAGGTTACTATTTGGCTTAGAGAGGTTGTTGGGCTGATAGGACAGTTCCCACTAAACAACCCCTTTGAATTATCCAAGTCGCTGACTGTTGAGGACTTCAAGACAGCAATAGCTCCATACATGTCCAGGAATGGTAGTATTCAGCATGTGCATTTGATATTCCACCTTGAAGTTGCGGATGTATTTGCTGAATCAAATAATACAGAGCTGAGGGTCTTTGAAACTAAGCCAGGGGTCAACATAGAGGCCAGCGCCTTATACTATAACCCCAAAGCTCGGGCAGATAGTCAGTCTTCTGTAGCCTCACCGCTCTTTAAAAGGATGCACATATCCATAGAACAGGCTGAATATTATAATGAGAACACCCAAGACCCAACTTGTGAACAAGAGTTGTCTTGTGAGGACGAGTTGTGGTATGAAGAGGAGTCTCGTGAAGAAGAGTCATTATATTAACGAGCAACATAGCTCATTGTGGTCAGCACAGAGTTGTTCTCTGGAATCCAAGAGACCTTATTTTCTAAAGTGCTGTCTGTGTTAGCAGCAAACGCGCTAACGACGCTAATCAGTCAAGGAATCAGAACAACATGGTGAACGGAACATCCTTTCGGAACGCGGACATCGTTGGATACAAAGAGCAGTTTTGCGCGGTAACAATAAGGGGGACTCTTTTCCCTAGATTTTATTTTTTGTAGTTTTGGAAAAACTAACAGTCTGAGTAAATTAGCCTTTACATTGTTTAGCACTGGTTTGGGAGGGAGTTGCTCAAAGACTCCTCTCTCTCTTGCCAATTCAGAGCTCTAATAGAGCAAGTTTAAACACGTTTTTTGGTGCATACTAGTGAAGCATGTTTGGTTTGTCTTTTTACATACAGAAATACACACTTGCTGCAACCAGAGGCCAAAGAAATCTACTTCTCACAGGGGAGCATCTTCAGCCAAGAGTATGAAGTGCAGATTATGTGCAAAGGCGTAAAGGGCAGAGAGCAAAGTACATGTTAGATAGTACTATGCGGGTTTAGACTAGACCCTATATATAATAAATATCTTAAAAATGCGAGCTAAAATAACTGAGGAGATCTCGCACCACTAATGCCTCGTAGCGCCATATTTAAACAGCGCCGCAATAGTCACCTGTAATCATAATCGCAAGATTATGATCATGGACTTGTAATCGCGATCTGGCCGACTATACTCGCTGCTGTTCAACATTCAATATGGTGTAGTTGAGCTTTGGGGCTATTGCTTTAGCCCTTGGGTAGCTCGAGGTTCAAATTGCGTGGCAAGTATAGCATTAGCTGAGGGAGCTGCTTCAAAAGAACTATTTTAAATTGGTAAAACCTCGTATAAAACAGTGCAACCAAGATACCTTTGCTATTAATGGTAAGTACAAGAGAACGCAGCTGACCTTGCCTTGCTAGAAACCACTGTTTTATCCCTTATTGTTGCCTCAGCTACATGCATGAGGCCAATGTCTCTGGAAAGAGCATGGAAGTTAATTGTGTACTGTTGGATAGCAGCGAGTATAGTCGGCCAGATCGCGATTACAAGTCCATGATCATAATCTTGCGATTATGATTACAAGTGACTATTGCGGCGCTGTTTAAATATGGCGCTACGAGGCATTAGTGGTGCGAGATCTCTTCAGTTATTTTAGCTCGCATTTTTAAGATATTTATTATATATAGGGTCTAGTCTAAACCCGCATAGCACTATCTAACAGGACAATAGGACTGAAAATAATTGCAACTGCCTGCGACCAGGAAGTCTTGCTCAGAGAAAGGCATTGTCCAGGGTGGTGAAGATGCCGCAGTACTGCTTCAGCTGTGAATTATTTTTAGGAGCAGTCATATTTCTTTTTTATCTTTCTGCTTCTTTCTTTATACTTGTTTCAAGAACACATTTCTTTTTCCTTCAAAGAGGCACCCCCAAAAGCAATACTTGGTTGACTTGAAAACAAGAGGTGTGCTTTCTTATTCACTGTTGCAGCTAGAGACCCAACATTTCTCTCTCTTCTGCTTCTTCACTTATAACTACCACTATTTTCTGCTACATAGGACAAGCAAATGCTGTTACATAAATGTCTGGCAACCAAGAGAAAGTAACTATTGTGTTTAATAAACTCACTAGATCGCGTGAGCAACTGTGTGGAGGCTTGTCCATTGAATTTTTCACTTCTGAAACTGTTAACGATGTCAAGACTGCACTAGCACCTTATTTGTCCCTGCAAAATGACATTGAGCACATACATGTGGCCTTCATAATTAAGGGCAAAAAGATGTATGTCAAAGCAGTTAACAGAGCATTATGTCAACTGGGGCTCGAGCTACACCCCAAAATGGAAGCCATTGCCATTTATTTAAACCAAAGTATTATACCTAGTGGTGAGCCCTTTGTAAAAACAAAGTATATATCTGGCGCACCCCACAACCTTAGAAATCTTATTGAGGTTGACAACAGCGTGAAGGACGAGGACTATGACTATGACAACAATGACAGTAAGTTATGCGACGAGTTTAGGGACTGGGTGTTGATAGAATAAAAGCAAGGTTTTTGGCTAGACTTTCACACAGTGATAGCTTTTTGAATAGAACAAGAGAAAAGTAAAGGGGTTTATTCTGCTTGCTGTGCTAATACCATTATCACATCAAAACATTTCTGACTAAAGACGTAATGACACCACTGCGCTATATGTGGATACTGTTGGAAGGAAACAACACAAATAGAAAAACACAAACACTAACTCGGCTTAGTGTTAATAAACGCAGATAAAAA
>JANBSU010000061.1:0-85623 GCA_027578835.1 Coemansia sp. RSA 2050 | reverse complement strand
TATCCTACAATCGGAGCTATAACACCTGAAGATATCTCACACCACTAGTGCCCCGTAGCGCCATATTTAAACAGCGCTGCCATAGTCGCTTGTAATCATAATCGCAAGATTATGATCATGGACTCACAATCGTGATCTGGCCGACTATACTCGCTGCTATCCAACATTAACATTACTATTATAGTGAATTGAGGGACCTGAGAAAGCTGGTAAAAAAGGCATTGTTTCATTTGTAATTTACATGTTTCTCCTTTACTTGTATTAGAGCAATACAAAAAAGGGAAAGGGGATAAACACAGCTATGTGGATGATGGTGATGATGATGATGATGAAGGTAAACCAATGGCTGACACAGAGTCAGTAAACAATAAACCAATATCAACATCCCTTTCATCCACACACTGCGCTGTGCCTTCAATGGGAGGCGATGGAGGCGGTTTAGGAAACTCTTTTAAACGCGAGCCCCTTGTATGCTCAGGAGGAGCACTTGCGCGATCGACTATAATAGGGGCAGGCGGTGCAGCCTGGCCAGGCAAGTCGCATACCAAATCAAGGACGTCGCGATCGGGATCCTTTGCGAGCTGCTGAACCATGACAGCCAGCAAGTGAGCGCGCATGGGTGTAGTATTGCGACGTGGCCGGCGAGCAACAGAGCCAAGAGAGCGATGAGCGTAGAACCGTGAATTGGCACCAGAAATCCGAGACGAAGACCCAGAGAGATCTGCCGTATTGTCAGTGCCATTGGTTGGCGAAACGCTGCTCCCACGAGTAAGGCTCCTATGACGGAGTGGCTCATCAACAGTGGCAGCCATCCACGCAGCAGAGATGCTCTGGCGTCTCATTCGATTCTCCAGCATCCGGCGCACAAGGCGAGCGAGGGCAATTCGCACATTGACCACGCGGTCAGATGCCAGAGCTGCGAGCGAAGGGAGGAAAAACTGGTCGAAATCCACTGGATCAGCATCCGGATCCTGGTCGTGAGCCAGAAGAGCAGCGCAGATCTCGACAAAGAACAAGCGGCCGCGAAAGGACGCCGCGTGTGAAAATGAAATGACGGTCTCAAAGAACTTGACTTGCGCCAAAGGGTCCAGTTTAGTCAGCTCAAAAACCACGGGGAAAGCCGGCGCCACAGCAGCACGAACGCCAGCCACAGGATCATGAGCCCACTCGACAGCTTGGGGGAGCAGCGACCCGACAACAACAGCTGGCGTAAAAAGATGACAGAGGTGTACGAGCTGCGTAGCCATCAGCTCTCGTGTTCGCCACTGCGCGCCATCGTGCTTAAACACTTGCATTATCATTGGCAAGCATCGCGCTCGACTCGGCGCTGGCAGCCACGTCAGAGTATCGCCCAATCTGCGCAGGGCGCCCATCTTGATAAGCGGTGCATCGATAAGAAACAGACACAAAACGCTTTCGAGGTCGGCAGCAGCAGCGCTGTGGCCTTGCACCATGCGAGCCACTTCATGCATCGAGCAAGCCAGCGTTTGCCGCGCATCAGCATGGTCTGTTTTGCCCAATTGCATGTATACGTCGCGTAGCCGCTCCCAGGCACTCGCACTCCCGCTAGAGACGCTTAGCGCTGCTAGCAGCGCGGGGAAATTAAAGGCACACTGGTACAGAATATCGCGACTCACAGCTCGAAGCCTAGTAGCTGGTGGCCGCACTCGCCGAGCACAAGCAGGGCCGTTTTTGCGAGTGGATCCAGTGGTAGGCTCGGCACTAGTATCGCTCTTACCCCCTGCGCTGGCGCTACTAGCATCGTCGTCATCGTCGTCACCATTCTCTGCACCGTCGTCGTCATCGTCATCCTCCTCCTCGTCATCGTCATCGATATCGGGGTCCTCGCCATGATCCTGTAGGCTGGCGGCGGATCCAAACAGACCCAGTCGTCCAGCAGTGGGCTGCGCATGAGCGCGCTGTACATCGCCTACAACAAGGGCAACGAGGGCATCTCGCGCCCGAGGGCAGTCAGCCAATGCCAATGCGAGCCGACCCACCGACTCAAAGAGGGCAGCTCGAACCTGGTGTGATGGCTCACGCGGACCAGCCAGCCTGGCAACGAGTTGCTGCCACTGCTTATCGGCAACGGCACGGGGCGGGTGGTTCTCGTACGAAAAGGCGCTCAGTGGATCCTCGCCGTCGCCTTCCTCGTAACCAAGCTCTACAGGCTCCTCGGGTTCGGCCGGACCGTCCAGCGACGACGCCTTTGATGACGCAGCAGCAGCGACAGCAGCAGCAGCAGCAGCGACAGCAGCGTGGCGAGCCAGTCGCTGCAATGACAGCTTGCGCTCACACCTTGCCACTCGCGACAGGTCAGGCCCGCTATCGCTAGTGGGGCCATTGCGAATAGCCAGCACCAGGGCCAGGCCGGGCAGGGCGTGGCGAGCAGCGCTCTGGCGCACTTGCCACACAGAATCCTGCGCAAGACCGACAAAGGCAGGGAAAAGCACGTCAAGCGCCAGCTCGGCCGACACAGCCTTGGCCAGCGACCCCAGGACGGCGGCAGCATCGCGGCGCACCTCAAAGGCGCGATCCTTCGATGCTCGCTCGACAACAGGAACAAACACAGCGGGCCGCATGCTCGCGCCAAACTCGGCCGCCACCAAGTGGATCATATGCAGCATCAGCAGCTTGCGCCGGGTCGCCTCGACGCGGGCCTGCTCGTCAGCGGGAGAAACAAAGAACGCCGAGGATGAAGAATAGGACGCACTGCTGCCGTCAGCGACCAGAGTGTCCAGGTCCAAGCCACCCCCACCACCGGTCTCTGCAGGGCTTCCCTCGGCCTCGTCAGTGGACTGCCGCCCGCGCCGGCCAAACAGGGACGCCAGGCCTGACGTCAGCAGCGCAGCACCAGCAACCCGCGCTGTTGGCTGTGTCGAATTGGAGCTCCGCTGCGAGTCCTCGCTGCTGCTGCCGCTGCTGCCGCGAGGCTTCACCACCATCTCCTTTGAGCGCTGGCGCTGGCGCTCCAGGTGCTGGTGGACTGCGTTCTGCACGAGGCCAAGCACTACGCCATGTACTATTTCTGTGTGAAAACGATCGAAGCTGAGCCTCCGCCCCAGCGCAACGGCCGCCCGCTGCGCCGCCAGCGACACGCTCGGATGTGGCGAGAGAAGCACGCCATGCAGCCACACGCCAAAGGTCTCGGCCGAGGGCACGCTCATTGGAGGCACAATCTGCCGCCGCTCACCCGTATCTTCCTCATCCTTCTCCTCCTCAGCAGTAGCAACACCAGCACCGGCACCAGCAGCACCAGCAGCAGTCGCTGCTGCTACCCCGTCGCCCTTGTTCTCGTAGTAGAAACAGAGAACCTCGAGGAGATTCTGCGCCATGGTCTCTCGCACAAACAGCTCCCGGTCCTCAGCCAATCGCATAGCTATCGGCACCAAAACGCCCATGGCCACATCGCCGGTCTCGCGTTGAAGCAGGCGCCCGACTTCTTTGGCTGCCCACACGCGCTGGAAGATAAACACGCTCGATGACCGCTGGCAAAACACCTCCAAGGGACTGAGATTGGCCTCTTCGTGCTCCAGCGCTGTCGCCTGCAATTGCTTTGCCTTGTCCTCTACCATGGGCTCCAGGAGCTCGCTCTCTGTTGTGCCGTGTGGATTGGCTTGCTTGTCTGACGCTGCTACGCGGTGCACAACTACACCAGGTGGCAGGGCCATCGTCGACGCCACTATATGTACAACATCTGTATCAGGTATTACAGTCGGTGTTTCTAATTCCTCGGTGGCGGCTGCTGCATCGTTGCTGTTGTCGCTGTCGTCATTGACTCCCCAGTCAAACCCAAAGTCTACGCGAGTAATCAAATTTAGTGCAAGCTTTCTCTATAATAGTCGCAATCTCCCCCAGCCAGACAGCAGCAAAAATAGCTGTCTCTGAGTAGCTCTCACGTACCTGCCATTTACCGAGATGCGACGCGACCGTGAAATAAAAAAAATGCTAAAGGTACAGAAAAAATGAAATCGAGAGCAAAAGCAATATTTGTTTTCTCAAGCGGTCTCTTGCCCATCATTGCTTCTGGATTGGCGAACCGAACCGAGCCACTGCCCCCCTTTTAGGCAACACGTGGTGAGCGGGACTATCACGTGCACGCAGATGACTCGCATAAGCGGAGGCAGATTTAGGCGGTCCCTCCCTTCTCCCCTCTTTGCCTTACCTCCACACGTTTTTATCTTTCATACAATGCGCTTATTTACTCTGTTTGCCGTTTCATTGGCAGCCGTCAATGCATTCCAACAGCACCCCTTTACGGTTCAGGACCGCGACACCGAGCTGAACTTTGCGCCCGACACCTGCCCCATCGACACAATATCCTGCCAGCGCACTGACGTCGACCCCTGCTGCTCGCCCAAGAACGGCCTTTTGGTCCTATCGCTGCAGTGGGACACTCGCTGGGGCCCCAGCGACGCCTTCACCATCCACGGTCTGTGGCCCGACACGTGCTCGGGCAAGATGCTTCCGGCGGGCGGGTGCGACTCGACACGGGCATACCAGAACATATCGAGCATCATTGGGGCCACTGACCGGGCTCTGTTGAGCGAGCTGAACACGTACTGGCCGTCGAACAAGGGCGACAATAACTGGTTCTGGACGCACGAGTGGGTCAAGCACGGAACTTGCGTGACTACGCTGCACCCGCGCTGCTACGGCCAAGGCAATTATGCCCCGCAGCAGGAGGTGGGGGACTACTTCCGCTCTGTTTTGGAATTGCGCGCCAAGTATAATGTCTTCCAGGCGCTCAATGCCTCGGGCATCGTGCCTACCGAGCCAGAGGCTGGTCGTCGCCCCAAGAACACCTACGCGCTGACGCAGTTCAAGCAGGCCATCCACGCTGCGTGGGGCGTGGAGCCCAACGTAAAGTGTATTGGCAGGCGCTTGCAAGAAGTGCAGATATGGTTCAAGGTGCGCGGCCGCAATAACTACTATCCTGTCGACCCCTGGGGCCAAGACACCTGTCGTCTGATAAGCTACCAGCAGAAATCTACTAAATAGGTGTATTGTTAAATTTGCTCCATGCGGATTGATTTACGAGGAAAGTTGTGGCCAATAAAGAACACAATATACAAGATGAACATGAGCAGAATCGCGGCAAAGTCGAATACATAGAATGCCCACTCTGCGCTGTAGATCTTGCCGCCGTAGCCGTCTATCATCTCAGCCAATCGGTAGATAGACCGCACATAGAGCAGGGCAGTTGTCGAGTGGATGGTCCACATAACGCGGCGCTTAGCGGCAGCCTCGCTGACTTGGCGGGGCCCACAGCTAACGATGTACTTGGGATCGCGGCCAATAATAATAGCGACGACAACAAAAGCAGCCAGAAACCCGAGCTGAATAGCCAAGCCCACGACGCAGATCCACTTGCCCGTAGTCTCCAGATCCTCTTGCGCCATCATACTACCGCCAGTGCTTTGCAGAATAAAGGAGAACACGTCGCTAGCAAAGAAAAACCAAGTAATGAACCTTGGCCTCAGATAGAATTGCTTCGCTCCAACATTGGAATAACGGGCTATCTCGCCAACCACCTTGTAGTTGAACAAAGCCAGAGCGTTGGGCGGAAGAAGGAGAAAGAGCATCATGCTGATGTAGAGTCCCAGGGATACGTGGTTGATACACGTCGTACGCAAAATGTACCCTATGCTCTCGGCTATCGCTGTGCCTACGAGAATGTACATCCACCGAGCTGCTCTTGCTCGCTTTATCTGGTACACAATTATTCCGGCTACGACGAGGAAGATTCCGGCCGCTGTCTGGGGCGCCCCTTGTACTGGCGTGTATGTAAAGTAATCGATTGCCTTTTCGCCCATTGTAATGAAAAATAAGAGTATTGATGCGTGTGGACTTTGCTTTAATTGTGTTTTGTCGCTTAGGTGAGGCGACCTCTTTTTAACAGCAAAGACGACTCTTGGCAAATGATGTTTTTTTGCTCGGAGAGGGTGGTTCTTGGCATATTTTCTGGGCTCCAAAGTGCTTCGGCTCCATAGTCGGCAATCTATGCCAGCCCAAAATAATAATCCCGTGAAATGGGCATTTCTTGGCACAAAAACCAAGGATTAAAAGCATATCTGCTTCTGCCAAGCATTTTCTCCTGATCTCGTGGAATGTTCCGTACATTGAAATCTACAACTTATTAATAGATTCTAATTAGATCATCAGCGATGGCAATTCTAATCACATAAGCAACATGAGGTGGCGTCAAAAAAGGACCGTCCGGCAGATCCGTGTGAACCAGCCGGATGTTCGCACAGCCACATTAGTCAAGACAATAACAAAAGCAAGGCATGTGCTGAGTGTTAAAGGCTCCATTCCCTTTTTCCAAGTGACCCGTGTATTTTTTTCACCTCGCAGTACGTGCCACACACTATTATTCTGCAACACGGGTGCTTGCATAGAAAAGATTCTTCCATAGAGCGTGTCTTAGCTCTTTCCCAGATATACATACTTGCCGAATCAGGAGGAATAAACATCCTCGTATCCTCGCTGTTCACACACTACATACTAAAATAAGATTATTTTCTGAATGGGACAGCTAACTCAGGCCCCAAGGCTCATCACGGCAAGGCATGCGCGCATGACAGTGTGGCGCCGTGCAGTGCGCAAATAGTGTCAACAAATCAAAGACAATTGTTTTTCACAAAAGCAAAAAAGAAAGTACCCAATCGTTTTCACCCTAGAATAATGGCGTGAGTGTGTGAGTAAAGCCTCTCATCCCCCAATTCGACAAGTGCCACCCAATTTTCCCTTCTTTTTGGGTCTTTTACACTCACTACTATGTATTTTTTTTGCTTCTCACTAGACGGCACTTAGAAAATAAAGCTCGTGAAAAAAAACAATGAATATGATTTATAGCTCTAATGCACACACGACGCCTCCAAAATGTCAAGCGACGAGGAAAGGATGCCAATGTGCTTGTTTTCCTGAAAAACTACCCCGCCTGGCGCAATCAGGCAGCACAACGAACAACAACCCGTTTTCTTTTTTATTCTCCACAGAGGCGCCACTATAACTGCTTACTACTACCACCGCCAAGCCTCCCCCTCGATCCCTTATTATAAGCGATCTCTCCCTCCCTTCTCTCCCTCCTTCGTCATACCTGACTCTTTCTTCAGCAAACACCTCTAACTGCCTTACTCACAGCGCCGATAACCAACAGTTACATTGCCCCTTTACTGTTTACTCTATTATTCTACCTTTTTTTTAACTCTTTATCGAGCAAGTCAAATTCTCGGTATTCATTTATCCTTCTTTGTTTGTTACTGCCAGAACCAAGATGGTGGATTATCTGCAATCCATTGAGGTCAGCCTCGGTAATTCCACGGCTGTCCATTTAGCAGTTGCACCTGGTCTAGTGAATGACGCCCAGCGTCTAGCCAGCGAATTCACTGCTGTATTTACAACCCAGTCCGATGACAACAACAACGACAACGCCAATGTGCGCGCACGCTTTATTGAATTTTGCTGCCAGCGCGGCACAGCCGACACCTCTGCTGCCGCTATAGCCACTGCTCTTGACACATCAAGCCCTCATAACAGCTTGGCCATTTTTGGAGATGCTCTACGTAGCGCTGGCGGCTCGCAGTGCCTGTCCGAGCTACGCTACTTGAATAACGCCCACCATGCTCTAACAGCAGAATTCATCGACCGACTCTCTCGGTTTCTTGCTCTTGAGGCCCAGGATACCACGGTCGCCCACTTCTATCCGCATGGCATGAATGTTGCTGCATGGCTATTGGCACAGGGCGGCTCTGACAATATCTCATATCTTGATTCTCCACCGGTGGCTACGCCACTTTCTGGTCTTGTGCAGCTCGTGCGAGTGTTTGTGTGCAGCCGGCTTTCAGGCCTGCCAATTAGCGACTACGTGCGGAAATTCAAAGGTAACTACACAATTGTTTGTTGAAGCTGCTATTAGAGTATGCTAATACTAAAATTTTATTCACTGTTTTTATTGTCGTAGCTGTTACTGGATACGGCCAGGGCATGGTTATTGCTGCTGCTGTGGCATCTGCCACCAGCGATGAGCAGTACGTCTTAGCTTCTCAGCGTGCGCTTGGCACACTGATGCTTGCCGGCTGCCTGCCCTTGCATGTTGCCCCCGAGGCGACGCTACACCCAGGCGCAGTTGCCGAAGCGCAGCAGCACGAGGGCATCCCAACGACAATGATGAAGGTGCGAGGGTCGCCACAGTACGTTGTCGAGTACGTGTTGAACAAGTTCAATTCGCATTTTCGCGAAAACCCTACAGCCAAGATATACCTAACGGCTATTGATACCGACGAAGAATTTATTTTCTCGGGTCACATAGGCGAGATTTACCACTTTGTCAGGCTTGTGCGCAGCAAGGCGAACCCTGTCGGCATCGACCAGTCGCAAGTGCCCTTCCATAAGCGCAAGCCCGAGGTGCAAGTTCGGTTCTTGCGTTCGGCAGTTGCGCCACTCTACTGCGAGCACATGGCAGTGGCTGTCGACCAGCATATGGCACTAGCTGCAGCCAAGGGCTGGGACTATAGTGCCACAGCTGATGACGAGCAGAGCCAGCTACTGGTCCCCTTGCGCGCTAGCAGCGATGGCACGGAGACTTTACAATCTGGCGCCGAGCTGGCTCGCATCCTCGCTGAGAGCATCTACACGCGCCGGGTAAACTGGCCACTGGCTATTGGCCGCGCTGGCACGACGCGCATTGTCGATTTCAGCGGAGCTGACAGCCACTTGAACGACATTACGAGGCGGGTCACCCAGGGCTACGGCACCTTGCTAGTGTCGGCAGGGGTCTCTTTGGCTTTATCTTCAACAGCGGATGCGGGCGACAATTGGGCTCAAGTATATGGGCCACGACTGGTGCGCCTCGCTGCGCCAGGTAGTGAGAGCAAGCTACATCTTGACACTCCGCTCAGTCGCGTGCTGGGCCACCCCGCAGTGCTAGTTGCCGGTGTTCAGCCGACTACCGCCAGCGTGCAATTTGTCGCCGCCACTGCCCATGCAGGGTATCTTGCCGAGCTGGCTGTTGGCTCAGTGCGTACAAAAGACGAGCTACGCAGCCTGATAGCGCAGCTCGCTGAGTTGCAGCCAGCCGGGCACGGCATTGCGCTGAACTGCTCGCTGGCAGGCCTCGCTGCGTGGCAGGCATCAGTGATTGCAGACCTGCGTCAGCGCGAGCACTTGCCCATTATCGGAGTGTGCATCGACGACGCTGTGCCGCCCGTAGCCCAGGCCTCTCAGCTCATCTGCAGCCTGCAGGCAGCGGGCCTAGGCTACTTTGCGCTCAAGCCCACAACGGTGGCACAGATCCAACAGACCCTGGACATTGCACAGGCCAACCCCTCGGCGAGTATCGTCATGCAGTGGACCGGCGGTCGGACGGGGGGCGCGCACTCGTTTGAGGAGTTCCACCTGCCGATCATGCAAATGTACAAGCGCATCCGCCTGCACCGCAATGTCATCTTGGTAGCAAACTCAGGCTTTGGCGATGCCGAGAGCGCGCTGCCCTACGTGACCGGCGCTTGGGGCCAAGAGGCCGGCCGGGCGCACATGCCATTTGACGGCGTCATGCTCGGCTCGCGCGCTATGGTAGCGCAGGAAGCGCGCACTGATGACGCTGTCAAGCAGCTTATTGTAGCCGCCAAGGGCATGGATTCATATAGCATCGAGTCCCTGTTTATCGACGACAACAACAACGGTGGCGTCGAGAGCGGCTGCGGCGTGGTCTCTATTCTAGCCGCTGATGGCACACCAACACATGTTCTGGCTACTCGCGCTGCGCTACTCTGCAAGCACTTGAGCGAGTCGGTGTTCAGCAAGCCCAAGGACAAGCAGCTGCCGCTGCTGTTGGCCCAAAAGGACGAGATAATAGCTCGCCTCAACAGCGACTTTATGAGGCCGTGGTTCGGCCGCAAGACGGATGGGAGCGTAGCAGAGCTCCAGGACATGACCTACGCCGAGGTCATTGGCCGCCTTATCGAGCTCCTATACATCAAGAGCGAGCAGCGCTGGATTGACCACAGCTGCCGCCAGTTTGCCGCAAAGTTCATCGACCGCACCAACATGCGCCTGCTGAGTAGCGAGGTCCCGTTCGCGCCCGTCATTGACTCTGAGCCGCTGTTTGACATTGTGCTTGATGAGGCTGCTTACGTGCTGCGTGCTATTCCCAAAGCATCGACGTTGCTCGTCTCATCAGAGGACATCCAGTTCTTTTCCAGCTTGTGTCGCCAGTGGATGACCGAGAATAGGCCGCTGCCCTTTATTGCCAGCATCGACGCCGACTTTGCTGACTACCTTTTGCGCGACCCGTGGTGGCAGAGCGAAAACCTAGCCACTGTAGTAGAGCAAGACGCGCAGCGCGTGCTAGTGCGCCAGGGCCCAGTGTCTGTGCGCTACTCCGCGCTGGCAAATGAGCCGATCAAGCAGATCCTCGATGCTACCTACAAGGGAATAACCGAATCGCTGGCGTCAACGGCTCCTGCCGACATTCCACTTCCGCTGGTAGAGTACGTCGAGTATCCGCTGCCGTCGCCAGCTAGGACACCTGCTCCGTTGTTGCCCAGCTGCGTGTCAGTTACTAGCACCGAATCCGAGCGCACCTACCAGCTGCCAGCAGAAGTCGGGCACATGAGCGAGTCAGAGATGCCCGACCTCGATGCCTGGCTCAGCGCAATTGCGGGGCCCAGTCCGAGTTGGCTGCGTGCGCTGCTGACGAGCACTTGGATAGTGCAAGGGCCCCATCGCGTGCGCAACTATGTTCGCGATATCATGCGGCCCCGACCTGGTCGGCGGGTGATAGTCGAGCTGCTAACAGACACCGGCGATGGTCGTAGCGCGCAAGTGCCAGCGTCAGTGGAGATTCGCAGTGACGATGGAGCAAAGGAGCTAGAGATCTCAGCTGAAGAGGGCGGCGTTTTGTCGCTCTCCATCTTCCACAACAACGGGCACATCCAGCGCGCCCTGTGCTTTGACTACCACTACCGGCCGCAGCAGACGCCACAGACACCAATCCATGAGCTCATGTGCGAGCGCGAGACCCGAGTGCGCGACTTTTACGCCGACATGTGTCTGATGACGTCAGATCCTAAAGACGACGAAGAGAGCCGCCAGGCCATTGAGGATGACCAGCTCGAGTTTGCAACCTCTGACGCTGTTGTGACCAAAGAAAGCGTGGCTGGCTACTGCCGCACTACCAGCACTGACCTGTCCGCGTATCCTCCAAACAGCGCTCAGGCGCTAGATGTGCCGATGGAGTTTATGTCGGTTCTAGCCTCGCGCAGCATAGCCCAAGCACTGGTCTCGCGGCGTGTCTACTGCGAGCTACTAACATTGCGGCAGACTCTGAGCCACGTTGAGCTAGTGCCAGGAGCTGAGCCAGTCCAGATTGGCCACTCTGTTGGGTGCACTACAAGGATCGTCGAAGTGTCGTCATCAGCCGACGAGGATATCAGTACTACAACAGTTGTGCTGCGCTCGTCGCTGCAGCGGGGCGGCAAGCCAGTCGCTAAAGTTACCAGTACATTTGCCTGCCTGGGAGTTGTGCCGGCCGACATGCAGTTCCGACGCGTCGATGAGCCACTAACGAGGCTGACCATCCAGTCTGCCGACGACATTGCCGTGCTCGAGGCAAAGGAGTGGTATCTCCCGCTTTATTCCAGCGACTCGGACCAAGGAGCCACCAAGTTAGAAATTGGCAGCGTGCTCGAGTTCCGCCTTTGCTCCGAGTACAAGCTTGGCGGCGTTGGATTCACGCAAGCCATGACGACGGGCAGCGTGCATCTCAAGTCGGCGCTCTACAAGTACACGCACATTGCCAATGTCGACTATGCTGACGGCACATCGTGTGGAAACCCCGTTGTCGAGTACCTAGCCCAGCGCGCCAGCGTCATTGGCGAGCCAGCAGCCTGCCTATTTGACGAGGACCGCAGTGGCAGGAGCCGGCCATACTGCCTGGCATCTGGCCTGGTAGCGTGGGCGCCCCAGAGCACGCAGCGCAGCGCAGCGGCAATGGGTACCTATAGCCCGCGCAACACCAACGAGTACATCGCCGACTTGACGCAGCTCGGACAGCAGCAAGCCACAGTGGCAGACCAGTGGGCTAGCGCGACAGTTCGCCGGTTCATCGAACACCACGTCGCCAATGGCAATCCACACAGGCTGAAGAGCTACTCTGCGCAATTCACTGGACCCATCCTCGCTGGCGACCAAGTCGAGGTGCAGCTCACTCATGTGGGCATGCGGTGCGGACGACTGGTCGTCGAGGCTGTAGCCCGCAGCCGCATGGCAGGCAGCACAGTGGTCGAGGCTACGTGTGAGGTGGCACCACCACGCACAGCCTACATGTTTACTGGCCAGGGCTCGCAAGAGCAGGGCATGGGCTTTGACTTGTACGAGACGTCAGAGGTGGTGCGGCACACCTACGATCGGGCTGACCGCCATATGCGCGAGCGGTTCGGGTTCTCGATCCTGGATATCATCCGCAATAACCCGCTCGAGTACACTGTGCGCTTTGGCGGACTCACTGGAGCTCGAATCCGACGCAACTACATGGAGTTCCAGCAGCGAGTCTATGGCGAGTCAGGCGACCCCAATGACTTCAAGTACGAGCCTCTGTTCCCCGAAATCACAGAGGCGGCATTGAGCTACACGTTCAGATCACCCACGGGTCTGCTCAACGCGACGCAATTTGCTCAGCCCTCCATCATGCTGTTCGACATTGCCATATCCAACGACCTGAGGTCGCGCGGCCTGTTTGACGAGACTGCAATTATGACTGGCCACTCTTTGGGCGAGTACGGCGCACTGAGCGCCTATGGCGCCATTACTCTGGAGGATATCATCGACATTACGTTTATCCGGGGCATGACCATGCAGTCGACTGTTAAGCGTGACGCTCAGCACCGCTCTGACTTTGCCATGGTTGCTGCTAACCCGTCGCGAGTGCACAAGGCGTTCGACGAGGGCTCGCTGACTGCCACCATTGAGCTGATTCGCAAGCTAAACCCGAGCGGCGGTCTGCTGGAAATAGTCAACTACAACGTGCGAGGCATCCAATACGTCGTTGCCGGGATGCGGGTTCAGCTGGCATTTCTCGGATGCGTGCTCGACGAGATATCGCGACTGGGAGTCAACCCCACTGGCGGAGAGTCGTGCCAAGTAGCGCAGATCATTGAGGCATTGGTTGCTGGCGGCGGGTGCGGCAGCGATGTGAAACGCACAAAGGCTACCATCCCCATCCCCAGCATCGATGTGCCCTTCCACTCGAGCCACTTGCTGCCAGGCGCCGACTTTTTCCGCAAGTGTATCATCAAAATGGCCCGGCTCACCGACAGCGACTGCTCTCTGCTGCGCAACCGGTACATCCCCAACCTGACCGCTGTGCCGTTTGCCGCTACCCCCGAGTACTTCCAGTTCATAGTAGACCAGACCGGGTCTCCAATAGCGGCGCTAGAGCTTAGTCGCTGGCCGGCTGAGGGGATGATGACTAACGCTGAGCAAGCACGCCTGGGGCGAGTCCTTGTGGAGGAGCTCCTGTCTTACCAGTTTGCATCTCCCGTGCGCTGGATCGAGACTCAGGACCGGCTGCTTAAGGAGTACAAGGTCGAGCGCATCATCGAGATTGGACCCAGCGCCACTCTGTGCCGCATGGCCGAGGGGTCGGTCAAGCTGGCCGGGCTCGATAGCCAAGTGTCGACGCTGCACGTGTTCCGCGACGAGGATGAAATCAGCTTCCGACCGACATTGCCAGAGCCTCTGCCAGAAACCGGGGCAGCGTACGAGGGCAGCAGGTCAGCCTCGCAGACAGTAACAGCAACAGTGTCGCGAGCTGACTCTGTATCGGGCGAAAAGGTCTCCGCGCCAGAGTCGGTGGTAGCGGGATCCGAGTCAGCATCGACGGTTGTAGAGGCTTCGGTTGAGGTGCCTGACGTGCCGCTGAAGAGCGTGTTTGTGATCCGCACGGTGATTGCGCAAAAGCTCAAGCGCCCCCTATCGGAGGTCTCCGCTGACAGGTCGGTCAAGGATTTGACGGGTGGCAAGTCGACGTTGCAGAATGAGATTCTCGGCGACTTGCTCAAGGAGTTTAACCTCAGCCCTAGCGGTCCCATCCCAGACCGCCCCGACGAGATTAGCTTGAATGACCTGTCAGCCGGCCTAGGCAGCAGCGGCGGCGGCAGCGGTGCTATGCGCACGCTGGGCAAGCACACGTCAGCGCAGGTGGCCCGGCTGTTCAGCACAAAGATGCCCGGCGGCGTAACGCAGTCAGCTGTCAGGCGGCGGCTAGAGTCAGAGCACGGCATTGCGCGTCCCCACCAGCAAGACGCCGTGCTGCTCTTGGCACTGACCATGGAGCCTGGCGCGCGGCTGGGCAGCGAGCAAGATGCGCACACGTGGCTCGGCAGCGTAGTGCAAGCATACGCCCAGGCATGCGGAATAGTACTCGGCGCCAACGGCAACTCGGCTAAATCCAACAGCGCACAGCAGGGCAAGCAGGCAGTGGTCATCAACAGCCAAGAGTTCGATCGAGCGCAAGCAGCACAGCGCGCGCTGGCTCTGCAGCAAGTCGAAGCCTACGCTCAGTACCTCGGCCTTGATATACGGGCGGGCTACCGCCTAGCAGAAAAGTCAGCGGCCACTGGGCAGCAGACACAGCACCAGCTAGACGCGCTGTCCGACGAGCTTGGGCCCGAGTTCCTGGCGGGTATTCAGCCCAAGTTCGATGCCCGCATGGCTCGCGTGTTTGCCTCATACTGGAACTGGGCCCGTGAAGACGCGCTCCACTGGGTTGGCCAGGTTCTGGCTCAGACCGATGAGACCGTTGATGAGCAAGCTCGGATGCTAATGTTGGCCAACCGCTCCGATGCCCTGCTCGTCCAGCTGCTTAGCGGTCTATGCACGACGCTAAGCAAAAGCATTGGGGACGACGCATCGGTGGCTAGGGCCTACGATCTGGCGCAGCGGATGCTTGCTGCGTGCACGCAGGCGCTGCACCAGGCGCCACTCGTCCGCATAACGGCGCTGCCAACTCAGCCCGAGACGTCGGTGGGCGTGGCTGGCAGCCTCACCTATTGCGAGGTGCCGCGGGCCAACGAGCCAACGATGTCAGAGTACGTGGCTCACATGCAGGCAGAGCCGATGGCAGCTAACCCGGAGCACCGGCCACTGCTGCACTTGCGGTACAAGACGACGGCGCACGCGTGGGAGTACGCAGCAGATGCCTCGCGCGAGTACTACGCATGCCTCTCGGAGCTGTGTACCAGCGGGTCGTCGTTTGCGGGGACCACAGCGCTGGTGACGGGGTGCAGCCGCGGGTCAATTGCTGCAACGGTGGTAGAGCGGCTGCTGGCGGGTGGAGCAAAAGTGATTGCTACAACGTCGAGCTACAGCAAGGCGACTATGCGGTTTTATGAGAGCATGTTCAAGGAGTATGGCTCTCGCGGATCCGAGCTGATCGCCCTGCCATTCAACCAAGGCTCCGCGGCTGATGTGCGCTCGCTCGTTGCGCATGTGTTCCAGACGCTGCAGTGGGGCCTGGACTATGTTCTGCCATTTGCCGCTATTGGTGACTACGGGCGCGACGTGTCGCAGCTAGATGGGCGGTCCGAGTTGAGCGTGCGCATCATGCTGACGAACGTGCTGCGCCTAGTGGGCGAGATCCGACGCACCAAGCAGAACATGGGCCTCAACACCAGACCCACGCTAGCCGTGCTGCCGCTGTCGCCCAACCACGGCGTGTTTGGCCACGACGGGCTCTACGGCGAAAGCAAGGCCGCGCTGGAGACCGCCTTCAACCGCTGGGAGTCCGAAGCCTGGGGCGATCACGTGTCGGTAGCCGGCGCCGTCATTGGCTGGACCCGCGGCACGGGGCTAATGGCCGCCAACAACGCCATAGCCGCCGCGCTGGAGGCAGCCGAGAATGCTGGTGCACGCACATTCTCTACCAATGAAATGGCGCTGAACATTCTAGCTCTCCTGCATCCCCGCATTGCCGCGCTGGCCCTGCATGCACCCGTGTGGGCTGACCTCAACGGCGGTCTGCAGCGCATTGCCAGAGTCAACGACGCCGTGACTAATGCGCGCCAAGCCCTGGTTGCTGACGTCTCGCGCCGCAAGAACATTGCTGCCTCTGCGGGCGCTGACATTGCTACTGCGCTGGGCCACCGCGTCTGCATCTTGCACATGGACCACGAATTCCAGCCAATGTTCGACTATCGCCAAGTGTACCCGACGTCCAAGTCAGTCGACCAGCTCCACCACCTGCGCCACCTACAGGGCATGGCTAACTTGGACAAGGTGGTTGTCGTTACCGGATACGGCGAAGTCAGCCCCCTGGGCAGCGCCGAGACGCGCTGGGAGATGGAAGCCTACGGCGAGTTCTCGCTCGAGGGGTGCATCGAGTTGGCGTGGATCATGGGCCTCATCAAGCATGTCAGCAGCGCTCAGCACACGGGCTGGGTTGACGCCAAGACCGAGGAGCCTATCCGCGATATAGACGTCAAGGCTCGTTACGAGGAGTACATTTTGGCCCACACTGGCATTCGCCTGCTGGAGCCCGCCATGCTGGAGTATCCCGAGACCGACCCAGCTATTGTGCCGATCTTCCGCGAGCTGCTTATTGAGCACGACTTGCCGCCCTTCGAGGCCAGCGCCGACGAGGCTGCCCAATTCAAGCTGCGGAGCGGCGACTTGGCCGATACCTGGGCCAACGAGGATGGCTCGTGGTCGGTCAAGCTCCGCAAGGGTGCTGTGCTCATGGTCCCCAAGGCCCTGCGCTTTGACCGCCTGGTTGGCGCCCAGCTGCCCACGGGCTGGGACCCCGCGCGCTTTGGCATTCCGCCCGATGTCGTTGACCAAGTGGATCTCGTCACCTGCTTTGCTCTAGTCGCTACTGCCGAGGCTCTGATTCGCTCCGGTATCACCGACCCCTACGAGCTGTACCGCTACTTCCACATCTCCCAAGTGGGGACGTCAGTAGGAGCGGGCGCTGGCGGGGTCCATGCAATTCGCGCTATGTACCACAAGCGGCTGATGGATAAACACGTGCAGAGCGACGTGCTGCAAGAGACATTTGCTAATACGACGGCGGCCTGGATCAACATGCTCTTGCTGTCAGCGTCCGGCCCCATCAAGATCCCGACGGGCGGGTGTGCAACCTCGGTGCTCTCCTTTGATATCGCTGCCGATACCATTCGCTCGGGCAAGGCTCGCGTAATGCTGGCGGGCGGATTCGAGGGCTTTGTCGAAGAGGGGAGCTATGAGTTTGCACAAATGGGCGCCACCAGCAACGCCATCGATGAGACCGCCTGCGGGAGGGAGCCGTCCGAGATGAGCCGCCCATGCACTACGACGCGCACGGGGTTCGTCGAGGCTCAGGGCGCCGGCATTGCCGTGCTCATGTCGGCGGCTGCTGCTATCGAGTATGGTGCTCCCATTTACGCCATCCTCGCCCACACAGCCACAGCCACCGACAAGCAGGGCTCGTCGCTGCCAGCGCCCGGCATGGGCGTTCTGACCACTGCGCGCGAAGCAGACTGTGGCTCTGCCAGCGCTTTGCTCGATATTTCTTATCGCCGTCGCCAGATTGAACGTGGCCTAAGAGCCGTCGACGCCTGGGAGGCTGAGGAGCGCGCTGACCCGCATCCAGGGCTGGACGAGAGCCTGATTCCAGCCATGACTGCTGCCAAGCGCAACCAAGTAGTCGACGCGTGGGGCACAGAGTTCTGGCGCACCTGTCCCGACCGCATATCGCCGCTGCGCGGGGCACTGGCGGCCTGGGGGCTGACGCCCGATGACATTGGCTTGGCGTCATTCCACGGCACCGGCACAATGGCTAATGATCGGAACGAGTCAACGGTACTCAATGCCCAGCTACACAAGCTAGGGCGTACACCAGGACTGGCCGTTCCCGCCGTATGCCAAAAGTACCTGACGGGTCATCCGAAGGGCCCGGCAGCAGCGTGGATGCTCAACGGCGCCCTGCAGAGCTTGCGCACAGGCATTGTGCCGGGAAACCGCAATGCCGACAATATTGACCGCAATCTGATGCTCGAGTTTATCGTCTATCCATCGCGCCCCATCCATACGCCGGGGATCAAGGCGGCGCTGCTAAAGTCCTTTGGCTTTGGCCAAGTCGGCGCTGAGATGCTGATTGTTCACCCGGATTACTTGCTGGCTACGCTGACAGAGGAGCAGCTCAGCGACTACAACTCTCGCCTGGGTCTTCGCGAGACCCAGTCATACCGCTACTGGCAAGACACGTTTGCTGGAAACCACTCGCTTGTGCAGATCAAGAGCTCTCCGCCCTATACTCTTGAGCAAGAAGAGCGCATCTACCTCGACCCGCTGTCCCGGGCCTCGTATGACGCCAAGACCAAATCATATCACTTTTAGCTTTTTATTCCTTTAGAAACGTAGGTACTTTATATTATATACAACAGGGTTTGAAACAAAATCAACAACAGCATTTTGGTGTGCTCAGTAGTAGAGCTTTTCAAAGTTGAACAAGCGAGGCGCGTTCAGTAGCACCAGCGTTGCTCCAGCCATCAGTAGTAGCGTGTGGTTGAGGAAGTAGAATATGATCTCGTTGCTCCTCGCCACATTATCCAGGGACACAAAAGTCCTGCTGGCCATGAAAGCCGCCCAGAGTGCCAATAGCAGCAATGGCAAAACCGTAGCAGTGACATGCTTGCGGTAATTGACTGCGCCATCTCGCGACACAATCTGCGCCGCCGCCATTGTCATGCCCAAGGACAGCAGCATCACCACAAACATGACCGCCTGCACCATGTGCAGCCCCGCGCTAGAGGTCTTGGCCGGACTGCCTTTAAACATGACTATGACGCCCGCCGCCGTCAGACCCAGCAGGCACAAAGAGAGTATGCGAGATGCCGCCTTTGCAAATATCTGCTTACCCGTGATCCGCGGGTCAAAGTGCGCGCTCAAATTGAGCACCATCACCGACAGCAAGTGGCACAGCTGAATACCCGCGTGGTAGTTTAGAATCATCGATGCCTGGTGCATCGCCGTCGCAGCGCCGTCGCTGGTGGCATAGCCGATTGATGCCCGGAGGATCAGACTGACTCCCACCTCGAGCATCGCCAGCACGGCGTCGAGGAACCCGGGGTTTCTCCATCCAATCGTCGACATCAAAAGCAAGCCGCCCAATATGAATGCAACACCGCCTACCGACCAGGCCGCCGCCGCATTCGGGATCTTTGTGAGCCAGTCGCGCGCCCTAGTGCAGTTTTTAGCCGCGCAGAGTATCATTGGCAGATCGCGCTTGGTCTGCCCGCCGCTCTTGTTGTCGTCTTTGGCTAGCGCGTCGCGGTTATTGGCCTGAACACCCAAGGCACTGGGCGAGGTGCTGGTGGTGCAGCTAGTCGATGTGGCGGTGCTGGATAGCAGCGTGGTTGTGGAGAATGTGGGTAGCTCGTTATACACTGTGACCAGAGTTGTCGTCAGGTCGGGAAGCCGTCCGTTGCGAGTGGGGAATGGGGCGGGCACCACGGGCGTTGGCCGGGGGATGCACTTTGACACGCTAAGAACAGTCTGAGAAACAGCAGACGGGATAATCATGGCGAGTCTTTGTGATGCGAATGTGTATGCCTGGGTGATGATGACGATGTGTGTATGGATGCAGAGGAGTGAAGGATGCAAAAAAGATAAAGTATGCAAAAGTGAAAAGGAGGAGGGCAAATGCAGATAGCGCGAAGAGACAAGAGTACTTGCTTTCCTAGCTCCATCTACTCCGTCCATTAATATACGCTGCTATGAATAGTAGTTCCCCTCACCAACACAAAAATGACAGGGTTCTCATTTTTTTTCTACTTTGAAGGGAGGGGGAGGATCTTTCTTTCTTTCTTTATGTCCTTTGCGATTTTCGATTAAAAAGACACTTCTTTGCAGCGCATCCCCCTTTTTTTTGTCTTCCCCATTCCAGCTCTCATGCAGCGTGCTAGAAAGAAATGGATCCATCGGATCTTTGTAGGGAGAGCGGACCCTTGCATTGACACAAAGCGCTGCCAATGCCTTTTTTAGAACACAAAAAGGTGCCGCTGGTAATGAGCTCATGCAGGACTAAGAGCCCATGGCTGCTTGATTTATTTTCTCGTCCAGCCACAAAGTGCTTGGAGGTGGACCGTAGTACACAAACTTGAAAAAAAAAAAATCAGCACCATTCTGTTGACAAGGGCTGGGCCATCTTTGATCTCAAAACAAGACATGCTTTTTTTTTCCTTGTCTTGGGCCATACTCGTTAGAGCGCTTTCAGAGGATTGGTTCTAGAAGCTACTAATAGTAATAGATAGCACCGCGAGTAGATGTGTTTAGAGAAATAGATGTTTGTCTGTAAAATTTGAGCCAAGTTAACTGAAGAATCCCCCGCTGCTTAACGCCTCGTAGCGGGTCTTATAGCATTCGCCCTCGCCGTCCCTCTTGATCACCGATCCGATAATCAGGATCATCGGGTTGTTGCCACAATGAATCAGGCCGATGTCCTTTGCTGCTATCTAACAAATAGAATGTCATATCACCTGATCGTGCGCTGCCTTGGCATGTGTTGGGCAAAGCCTGCCCAGGGCAATAAGACTTTTGTATGCAAGGGTGAACTGTCACCTTATAAAAAGAGAAATAGGGAGCCCCAAACAGCACCCTTCTTTTTCTCTCTCCAAATTCCCCTCACATCTTTTTTCTTCTTACTGGCAGCTATTTATTAATGTCTTATTCTAGCTCTACTGACACTTACCGAGTCCATGTTCACCACAAGGTTGGAAGATACTTTATGACACCGTTAGTTCTATACTTTAATGAGAGCTGCACAGTAGAATACTTCAAAGCCCAGGTCCGAAAAGAGGCAACAAAAGAAGGGTATACTATTTTCGACATGGATTTCTACGTAGTTTCTGAAGGATGCAGAAAGTATGAAGAAACGGAAATTATAGATTTTTATTTGTGTACAAGTATTTATCACGCCAAATTGAATCGTTATGTTATACATATAGACACTCGCCCATGTAACTACGTGTCTGCAGATTAGTCATATATAGCTTGGCCATTTGAGCTGGCAATCTGTTGGATAGTACTATGTGGGTTTAGAATAAACCCTATATATAATTATCCTAAATATACGAGTTAAAATAACTCAAGAGATCTCGCACCACTAATGTCCCGTAGCGCCATATTTAAACAGCGCCGCCATAGTCACTTGTAATCATAATCGCAAGATTATGATCATGGACTCGTAATCGCGATCTGGCCGACTATACTCGCTGCTATCCAACACAATCTCTATTGTGTGCGCCAACAGTATTGCTTTTGACTAACAGCTAGTTTCTGAGTAGAGCAAGAGAAGCTAATTCCATTAAGCTGCGTACCATAGCTAGGCACCTTTGCCATTTTATCACTGTTGAATAGCTCTTGCTTTAATGTACTCACTAGGACATTTAATTTAATCACTCTACGCTATGTTATGTGCTAGTATTGTGCTCTACCTTTATTTTTGGCCCAACAAAGTTGTTGCTGAAGAGTGCTCATGGAATCTGCACATCAATGTTCGGGATACAGTAGAGCGGAGGTGGTCAACTTGTATGTCGCTACTGGCGCTTGTTTGCCCTAACTTTGACTATGCGGCGCTGGATAGTGTTGGATAGCAGCGAGTATAGTTGGCCAGATCGCGATTACGAGTCCATGATTATGATCGCAAGATTATGATCACAAGCGACTATGGCGGCGCTGTTTAAATATAGCGCTACGGGACATTAGTGGTGTGAGATCTCTTCAGTTATTTTAGCTCCGGTTTTAGGATATATATTTATTGGGTATACTCTAAACTCGCATAGTACTATCTAACAGATAGCGAGTATTGCCGCTTGTTTATGCTTGCAGCTAAGGAGGAACTAGTCAAGCCTTGGCTTAGCACTCGTGCCCCACGCTTGCAGTGCCTGTTGTATGCAGCTTAGTGAGCACGATCTAATGTATATTTCAAGCCTGCCAGCTCTAGATTTCT
Source organism: Coemansia sp. RSA 2050 (assembly GCA_027578835.1). Lineage (NCBI taxonomy): Eukaryota > Fungi > Kickxellomycota > Kickxellomycetes > Kickxellales > Kickxellaceae > Coemansia > Coemansia sp. RSA 2050. The sequence continues at coordinate 63,635 of JANBSU010000061.1, read as the reverse complement.
CCAAGTAAGGATCAGAAGAGGGCTAGAAAAGAAAGCTTTTCTGTATTGCGTAAACAACTAATAAACTTTAATTCTGGGGCTATTTTCTTAGACTGGTTGGTAGACCCGAATAACCTTGAAACTGGGGGTAACTGGCTCAAAGATGACTAGCTCTGACACTGATTCGTGGGCAATACCAGCGAGAACAAGTATAAGGATATTTAGCAGGTAAAAGGCCACTTCACTGCTCCGAGCAACGCTGTCCAGCGGCAATAGCGTCCTACTAATCATAAAGCAAGCCCACATAATAAAGAGCAGATTCCTAGGCAGCACAGATACTAGGAGGGCTCTTTTGTTGCAGTTTGGCTTTCTAAAGTCAATAGTCAGGGCCTTTACAATAACGACCAGGGACATGACCAAGATGGAAAACAACACGGTTCTAATAAGATGTACACTGGGGTCCACACTATCGCCATAGTTGAACATGATAATAACGGCTGGTATGAGCAGAGTGAACAGAATAAAATGAGCCACTGAAATTGGTATGTTGAATGGCTCGGAACGGATGTTAAACTTAACCGTGTACCTGAACAACGCCGAGACCACTTGCTCATGGAGACAAATAGCAGTGTAGTAATTGAAAAACAGCGAGGCCTTGTATGCAGCGGCGGCATTGACAGCTTCAAAGTTCATTACGGAGCGCAGAAACAGAGACACGGCCAAGAGGTAAAACGAGTCAGTACCATGTGCAAAACGCATTTCGCCCTTGTAAAAGGTTGGAATAATAGATAGAGCTGCTATTAGCACCACTATTCCACCTACACTCCATCCTGCGGCCTGGCTTGGCACGTATGTCAGCCAATCGGGACTCGGGCTGCAGTCCCTTGACAAGCAGTAAATAACTTTGGTGCTACTCATAGCTAAAGAAAAAATTGCAGATAGAGAATAAATTGAAGAGTAATAGGTAGCAAAATTTTTTTTAAAATAAAGCAGCGAGAAGAAGGAAAGAAAGAAAGAAAGGTTGCACCAATTGACACTATGAATAGTTGCCATAGAGGGCGCTGGTTGCTCTTTAAAAAAAACAGCTGGTTCTTTTTTATTTTATTTTTAACAAAGCACAAAGCATCGGCTGCTTTCTTTTAAAAGAAACAAGTTTTTTTTTTTTTCTTTCTTTTTTTCTTTTTTTCTTTCCTATGAGCAATGCTTGGTTGGACTCTTAAAAAAATCAGGCAAGGCGCATGGTAGAGCACACAGCAATCAGCAATGTAAAATCAAACAAGCGAAACTGCGAAAAATCTTCTCCAACCATAGGTACCCAACGAGCTAAACATTAGCGACAGCGGCAGAAACTATAGCAAGGCGAAATGAAAGCCCCAGCACGGCTTGGCACACATGCTAGCCAAGTCAGAGGAGCTTGGCCGCACAATTCTCGAGTGAAAAAGGGGGGGTTTGTTTAGATACGGAAGAAAGCATGCTGGAGACCAAGAAAAGAAAGAAAGAAAGAAAAAAAAGTAGCCTCTTCTATTCAAGGGGGAGGATGTATGTAGAATGCCATTGGGCTGTGCTTCTTATTCAGAAGGAAAGCCCCTGCTGACAAAAAAAGATGAGAGCTTAGTTAGCACTACCACTGCTGTCATAGCCAACCTCATAGGCAAAAGCCACAGCAAGCTTGGAGAACTCCAGCATATGGTCAAAGTCCAAGGTCTCCACGGTATCGCGTGGCGAGTGAATATTAGTGTTGCCTTCCAGCTCGTCCGACTCGAAGGCCATAGCCGAGCGGTACCCAGCAGCATTCCAGCTGGCGTGGTCCGAGCAGGCATACCCACAAGCAAACTCCTTCGTCTTCAAGCGCGTGTAGGCCCCGGCCAGGCTCTTCACCAGGGCGCGCGACTCCGGGTCGGTATGATCCGACACCAGCCCAATGACCTCGTCGCTCCCGCGCCAGAACCCGGTCATGTCAAAGTGCAGGTTGCCCACGACCTTGCGGCCCGCGTTCTTATAGGCCAGCGCCACGTCCTGCGACCCCAGCAGCCCGCCCTCCTCGCCCGCATACCAGTGGAACTCGACCGAGCGGCGAGGCGCATACCCGCGGCTCAGCAGCACGCGGAAGGCCTCCAGAATGGTCACGGTGCCCGACCCATCGTCGTCAGCGCCGCTGGCCCGGCCGAACCACGGCAGCCACTGGTTGACCGAGTCCTGGTGCGCCGACACCACGACGGTGTCCTCCGCATCCGAGCCCTGGCCCTCGAAGCGCGCAATCACCGACGACTGCGGGAACCGGTGGCTAAAGGCAGACACCGACACATTTGCCCCCGCCCCCGCCCCCGCCCCCGCCCCCGCCCCCGCAACAAGCCCCTCAATCTGCCCCTGCAGCCACTGCGACGACCTGCGCCCATTCTCGGAGTCGTAGTACCGGTTATGGAACGCCGTGAACGGCCGCAGAACATCGCCGTAGAGCGCCGTGCCCAGGGCATCTATCGCCCCGGCCACCTCCTTGCCGCGCACGAGCTTGGTCGGCAGCCGCGACGAGTGCTGCGGCGCCCGGCCATCGCCGGGCAGCAGCGAGGCAGCCGTGCTGTGGTGCAGCGCCTGCGCATCGGTGATGTCCATGAACCTGACGCCAGCGCGGCGCAGAACGAGAATGTCGGCAAGCTCCATCCACCGCGGCCTGGCGGCCTCGCTGACCTTGATGAGGCGCTGCGAGTGATACAGAGCCCCCGGCCTGAACTCGCTCGACGTCCTGATATCAGCGCCGCCGCCGCCGCCGCCGCCGCCGCGAGCAGGCGAGGGGGGAGGGCGGTGTGCGAACGGGCGCTGCTGCGAGGGCGACGCGGCGGCCTGCTGGCCCAGGGCAAGGCCCAGAGCGGCGAGGGCTAGAAGGGAGAATTTCATAGTCTGCGAGAGAAAAAAACAGGCAGGCGAGTAGCGGAAGAAAACAACAGTAGCGGAAGAAGGCAATAGTAGTAGCGGAAGAAGGCAATGATAATAGTAGTAGTAGTAGGAGTGGAGACAAGGAAAGAAAGAAAGAAGGGATCTAGAAAGGAGGGAGGGGAGCCCCTTTGCCGGCATGTGAGGTCACGGGATCACATGAGAGGGGGAGGGCTCAGATGCGAATCTCGTAGCTGCCTGCCTTGGTCATGTACCGCACCCACTTGACGGACTGGTAGTTGGACTTTTCAAAGACCTTGAGGAACCTGACGAGGAGCCCCGAGGCCGTGAACATCAGCACCTGGAAGTCCAGGCCGATGGGCGGGCGCGGCCAGGGCACGGGCTTCGTCGTGGGGGCCAGGTCGACGACGGCGGTCAGCGCCAGCTCCTGCAGGCCCTGGAAGCGCGAGATGCGCCACACCATGGCGTTCTCCTCGGGGTGGTACTTGGCCTTGCCCGCGCCCGACCCCGTGACCTTGATGCGGCACTTTGTGGCGTTGGGCGGCGTCGGGATGGTCACGGCCATGTTGGTGGCCGACAGCTTGGCGCTGAAGTTCGACTTGATCAGCACCTCGTACTCGATGCGCGCCCTGCCCAGCTCGCGCACCACCGGCAGCACCTTGAACGGCAGGTTCACGTTCTCGGTCGTCCGGTACCGCATGAGCTCGAACTCGCCGTCGGGCGGGATGAACGAGATCGTCCGGTCCGTGTCGAACCGCCCCAGCCGCACGCACTGGTGGAACTGGCAGTCGGCGATCTCCACGCTCTCGCCCTGCCCCCCCGCGGCAGCCGCTGCAGCCGCAGCAGCAGCAGCAGCAGCCGCCGCCGCCGCCGCCGCAGTGGCCGCCGCCGGGTCCCGGTCAAGCACCAGCTTGTCGTTGAGCCCGAACTTGCACTCGGGCATCCCGGACAGGAACGACCGCATGACAATCTGCCCCTGCACGTCGGCCCTGAGCACCGTGCCCTTCGCCGACATGATCAGGTTGACCGACTCGATGACGTCGACAAACGCCTCGTTCTTCTTGTACGTGATGTCGTTCCGCCGCCACGTCGTCGCGCCCGTCGCCTGCATCGTAATGCTGTGCGGCAGGCCTGCCACCGCGTCCGGCTGCAGCCCGCCCCGCGCGCTCGACCGAACGCTCTCCGTCGTCACGTACAGCTTCAGCGTGTCCACCTCGATGTTCTGCGGGTACCCGAAGTCCAGCACCTCGTCGAGGAGCTCGTATATCAGCACAAAGTTGTTCTTCACCGACTCCTCGTCAAACCGCCCGAAGTACGACACCCCCAGCCCAAGCAGCCGGTACAGAAACTCAAACACCAGCGCCGCGCTCGCATTGTTCTTCGTCACCCCGCACAGCCACAGGTTGTCGTACCGTATGTGGTAGAAGCTGGTGCTCCCCAGCGTCGTCACCGGGCTGCGAATCACCGACGTTGGCGACGAAATCACGTGCACGCGAAACACATCCGCAACCGACCGCTTGACATCGTGTCGGTAGAGCCGCGAAATTAGCACCTCGCCCTTTTGGTTGTAGATAAAAACCGCACTAAGCATGGCGGCAGAGCGTGGAAAATAAAACAAGATAGAGCAAAGTAAAAACAGAGCGCGAGGAAGGAAGCAGAGCTGGCCGCACAAAAGGGCCAGGGTCTGGCCACCTTGATCATATCACACCATGTCATATCAAATCAACACCGGGCGGCAATCATGGTACAAATGAACAAATGGATAGATAGATAGATAGATAGATAAAACGTCATACATTTAAAATAGAAAAAAAGCCCATCCTCACCCGGTAGCCCCAAGCCCAGTGAGGTCCCCGACCTGTATGCCCAAGTCGTTGATCTGCCCAATAGGGCACGCAAAGCTGATAGTGTCCGAGATAGTCGGCTTGATGCCGAGCCACGAGATGGCGCGGAGAATGACCTGCGCGCGGTAGTAGAACCTCAGCTCCGGCCCCCCCGGCGTGCACGCCTGCTGCACAATGCGAGCGGCCGCCAGGTAGTTGCTATTGCTGGTGTCCAGCCGGAAGTTAAAGTAGATGGGCATGTCGTTCCCCACCGACTGCTTCGGCATCCAGAACGGCTTCCGCAGCCCGCCCTCCCCCACAGGGAAGTTGTCCCCGCCCCCGGCGTTCCGCAGATACCCCGACACCGTCACATTATGGAGAGTCCACGGGATCAAATTCGGGTTCGTCACATTCAGGTGAATCACCAGCGGCACCGTCACCACCCCCTTGCGGTTAATAGTCGCCCCGTCAACCAAGTTCGACACCAGCTCCGCGTCCTTCCCCGTCGGCGCGCTGTTGGGATTAGCCACCCCCACCTGGTTGAACGTAACCTCGGGGATCCGCGGCCACACAAAGTACAGCGCCACGCCCAGCCCCGCCAGCATGAGAATGGCCACTGGGATAAACACCATGCAGCACCTCTTGCTAAAGCAGAAGCAGTACCGCCCCCCGCCACAGCACCTCCTCCGCCCCCGCCGTGCCTTATAGCTGGCCGGCGACTTTTCCGCATCTCCCATAACCCCTGTCAGCAGCAGCGGCGCCTCCACCTTCTCCGTGCTCATCCCCCGAGCTCCCGCCGCCGGCTCATCCAGCGCCGTAGCATCGGACCCCATCCCCCGCATCGAATACGGGCTATGATGCATCGCCCGCGGCATAGCATCGGGATGAGGCTGGTAATACTGCTGCTGCTGCTGCTGCTGCTGCTGCTGCATATGTGCCGCCGCCGAATCGCCGCCATAAGCAGCCGCCTGCGGCGGTGGCGAAGAAAACCCCCCATTGGTCGCAGCGGAAAAGTACGGCGCATAATCGCTCGTAGGCGAATCAGCACCAGAATACTGGTGGCCGTGAGAAGCAGTGTCAGAGTACTCATAAGCGCTATACCTATGCGGAGTCACCGAGCCTGAATAGCTCGGCCCTGGATGCGCTGGTTGATGGGGTACTCGGGCATTGCGCCCTAGTCCGGAACCGCCGTCATCGCTGCTAGAATGGGGTTGAATAGAAAACGGGTCAGCCATTTTATATTTACAGAAGATATACACGAGAAAGATGGAAAAAGAAAAAAAAACAGGTGAAATTTGGGAAGGAAAAGGTAAAAGTGTGTGGAGGGAAAAAAGGCCTTTGTCACATTCTTTGCATCATTCTCCCCTTTTTATCTCAGCTCTCTCTTTATATATAGGGGTCCTTTTTTGCCTTTTGGATAGATCTGCACTCCCCACCCCGCAATCATTGGCTGCATGTGCTCCCTCCGCCCCGCTCCCAAGTCAGTAGTGCCGCTGACTGTGAAACGGAAGAAAAAAAAAAAAAGGCCCAGGTACTTTCCATCGAACATCACAGGCAATAAAAACATGCAGCCTATTTATAAAAAGTGTATTGTTAGAGTCTTGGCACACATGAAAATATAAAAAAAATCGCTATTACTGAAGAGGCCGATCATCCCAAAAAAGAAAAAAAGAAAAAGATAAAGTGGAATCCTCACTTTAACTGTGGCAATTCATTGACGGGCAGTAGCGCCGATTTTTGGAGCACAGTCTTGATGCTGACCAGCTTCAGCCTGGGAGCCAGTGGCCCCAGAAGCACAGCCACATGACTCGAAGCATTGCGATACGCGTGCTCAGACACAACGAGATACACTGTAGACTGGGGCATGCCGAGGTGCTGAGCGACTCTGCAGGCCTCCGAGATCCCAGCAATAGCGCACTCCTCCGCCGACGCCACCACAGACGCTGCGCTGTCCTCCGACCGAACCATGTAGGGGCAGTTCTCCATCACATAGTCAACGCTAACGGCGTCGCAGCCAGTGGCCAGCACAAACGACGCCAGCCCATGCGAGCCACATCTCTGGAAGGTGACAAAGTCCAGCCCACGCATAGGGCCACAGGAACTCGCTGCATTAGCAGCCGAGTAATACCCCACAACACTGACTCCCGGCGCAAACGGCCGCAAACAGTCTGCTCGTATATCCTCGCGGGTTTTAGGCGCGCCGCCAAACAGCCGATGGTCGGAGGACGCCCCCCGCGATGCCAAAAAGTCCATGCCCTCTCGGCGCAGCATCCACAGAACACAAGCAAACGCCATCTCGTATCGCCCTCGCCCACCCAGCCCCAGTCGCCGACTAACCGTGGTAAACACGCACTCGTCCCTAGACACAAGGTCAAACATAAAGTTGGCCCTTCTCGGCGACACAAACTCCAGCTCGCCAGGCGACCCCAGCCCGCGCTCACCAGCACCAACCATTTGGAAGTGCGCATTGTACTCGCTATTTGCCCCGCACTTCATCATACTCCCCACATCGCCCGAGCCCTGGTCCATCGGCAGCCTAAAGAACATTCGGAATACCGCCTCAGCAAACTGGTACGCGCTCTCCGACAGCACCGGCCGCAGGCACGTCCGCTCCAGCCCCGCACCACGCCACGCCTCCTCACCGCCGCTGTCATCTAGCCCAGCATAGTCCGTGGTAAACCCGCCGATGCGCCTGCCAAAGTCCTTAAAGTCGGCGGCACCCTTAGCCCGCTCAAACAAAAGCGCCATATCGCCCGGATGGAACGCCGTGTTCTGGTACACCAGGCGCCGCACAAGCGACTCATACGCTGTGATGCGCTCTCTAGCCAACAAGTCAAACATCTCAGCACCATAATGAGCCAGCATCGCCAGTGCCTCGTCCTCGCTATACTGCGGCGGAATACGAGTAGCAGCATAGGCGAACCTGGGAACGTACTCGTTGGCGGTGGTTGCCAGAGCCAAGAAAAACACATTAGATCTCTGAGCGATTGCCTGAACAACGCCAGCGACGATTTCTGCCAACTCCACAGAATACCCGTCAACACAGAACAGCACCCGCAGTGGCCGACCTGCCTCGTCCACTTGAGTCTTGCAGAAGCGGCTGACAGAGTCGAGTATGTGAAGCGAGAGCATCTCGGGGTTGGTCATCTCTGCCAGCGTCAGGCCCTGGAACACCATGGCACCGAATCCCTCATCCATGGCAAACCCCACAGCAAGTGCCGTCACCAAGAAAGACGCCTGCGCCCACTCGTCCAGTGCCGCCCAACCCCGACAGTCATCGATAAACACGACTCGCACATTGGCACTGCTCTGCATCGCACGAGCCGCCAGCTCGCGCAGCACGTAGCTCTTGCCGGTGCCCGCGCACCCAGTAAAGTATAGCACGTTGTCTAGCGCCACCCTGCCCGGTGCCATCCGCCCTCTCTCGCGGCTCCTGACAAGCCCAGTACCGCAAGCCAGCACTGGTGGTGGGCCTGCATCGAGGAACCGCCGCAGTTTGCCATCTACTGCCAAGTGGCGCTTGACGACTCTCGGCCGTAGCAGCATCCGAGTGTACGGATCGCTAAGAACACCACCGGTCGAGAGCGCCATGTTGGGCAGCCTGGCTACTTGCGGCAAGTTGCTTTCCAGGATATTCTCATTGTCTAAACTAGCTAGGCACTGCCGCCAGCCGCTAACAAGGGCACAGTGATCTGGATCAACGCGGCAGTCACGTAGGAACTGCATAGTAGACTCGGCCGTTCCATGTACCTGTGGCTTTGACATTGACAAATATAAGTAAAAAAAGTACAAAAAATAACAAAAAATGTGTGTGCAGAGGAAGGAAAGGCAAGAAAACCTTACATGCAAAGAGAAATAGGGGGTATTACCTCCTGTCTGCAAATGCACGTCCCTTGCGAATCACGCATCACCACTTTTCCATCTTATTGTTGGCAATGCGCTCTTTTATTCTACGCCGTTTTCTTGGACCTGGGCCCGTGGCTCCTAAAGGGCTTTCCGAGCGAGCGCTGCGACTTTGCCGCCTGCTTCACCATGTATCGCAATCGGCTGTCTGACAGGGTGATTTCCTTGCCGACCTGCTCAGTAAACGCATCCACAGGCTCCAGTATAAGCGGCACGACCTTTGGCACACCAATCACCTGGCCTCCCCGCAGAGTTTTCTCCAGCGACCGACACTCGACACTAAACGGCCACCTTACATGAGCTGCATTAGATTTTAGCTTGTGCACCAAGATCTCGCCGCCGTGGATAACAGCCACAACAGCCTCCTTGCTGTACAAAATGTCGCTGAGCTCATAGTGACAATCACCACCAGGTCGCTTGCCATTGTTACCCCTAAACTCTACGAGCGTCAACAGCGCGTACTCTGAGTCCAGGTCCCAGCTGGTGGCACAGACCAAGCGCAACGTCGTAAATTCGCCAGTAGCTCCAGGTCCCCGCGGAAAGCTCATCCGAAACATATATGGAGTAGTAAAGTACCGAGTCATTGAGATATTCATAGCCAGCTCTCCAACAATCAACGTACAGATTCCCGGACAATGACCGAGACAGGTGCACCAGGCGGGCACCGAGTTGCAGTACTTGTCATCATCCAGGACATCCCAGTCGCCCAATGGCACATGCAAGTCGTGTCGGCTGTCAATAGGGTAGTCCGGAGTGTATGTCCCAGGAACTCCAAATCGAGGCTGGAATGGCGAAAAGCAGAGGAGCTTGAGCTCGGTGCGAATAGCCATAAATGTATTTTCGCCAGTCTCCTCATCGCTAGCCGTTGCATCCGTATCGACAAAGCTGCCGTACGCCTTGAGCAACATGTAGAGCAGCCAGATGCTCGAACCCCAGTAGATGTCAGTAGACCGAAGCCGCACCAGCAGCTTGCTTAGATAAGCACCCGTAGCATCACGACCCACTATGAGCTTGTCGAGCAAGTCCACTGGTATTTGTACACCCTCTATCTCAAATATTGGTGGCGCCTTGCTACCCGTAGTAGGACTATCCACTGCAACCGACCGAGGCGAGCTGGCATTCGAAAAATGCAACGGCAGCATTGTAAGATTCAGAAGTACGTATATCTCGCAGCCACCAGCAATCTGTCGGCCCAGCCTGGACTGCAGTCGCTTGAGCAAGAGGTCATAGGCCGCCAGGACATAGGCCCTAGTGCCGCCACCCGGTCTGTGCCTGACCTGGCTTTGACCAGTGTTAGCACGCAACATATGGGCACTGGGCGGATGGCCGCCACCAACATCATCAAACAGCGCGCGATACACAGAGTCCAAGTCGCTGTGAGTAGCCACCAGCATAGTTTTAGTGAGCCTGCGCCTAACCACGCGAAACGAACTCGTAAGCAGGTATGGCGGCACATAGCCAACAGCCTCGCACAACAGGAGAACACGCAGGCTATGCAAGGCATTGGAGTAGAGCAGCCGAGCAGCCGAGCATTCGTCAGTAGCCATGCGTGTAACTAGTCGACGCTCAGCCAGCATGGCATGGCCAAAGATAGGCGAGCTCTCGTTGGGCTCATTCCGCAGACTATCAACACTAGCCCTGCTCTCATCAATGCTCCAACTACGCGCACTGAGTTGGCGGTCCGCCATATTTGTCAGCATATAATATAAGGCATAGCGAGCCCAAGGCACAAGCTGGAACACGATTCGATGACGTGCCAAATCAGCCATTCGATAGTCCAAACCCACACCCGCCTCCATATTCCCATGAACAGGCGTACGCCTGCTGATACGGCGCACCAGGTTGAAAGCAACTCGCCAGAACCGTCTCCACGCTGGCGGAATCCCCGTAGATACCAACCAGTACACAAGACCGGAGAATAAAAAGCCCACCCACTGAACGACAATAACGCTGCGCCCATTAGTAGGCGAGTAATACACCGTACGCACCACACGTCGGAGTTTGCCCATCTCCGGGTACCTAGCCAGCTTTGCCAACTCTAGCAAAGCCCATGCGTTATCGCCCGTCTGTAAAATAGCAACAAGCTCATCAACCGTTAAATGCTCGCTGCCTATGCAACCAACTGAGTCGGCCTCGCCAATACTCGTAAGGATTCGTCGTCGCATTGACTCGGAGTTGGGCTCATACGTTTGCGTGTGGCATTTGTTGGTACACGTGTAAAGTGACACGCAAAAGTCCTCCTCTACGCTGCCCTTGAGCCAGTCAAGGAACAGCTGCAATCGGCGCCGGCATAGTTGAACGGGCGACGGCAGAATCTGGATAAGCGCTGCTGTCAGTGCCACAAGCCCCGTAGTTCCACCCAAAAGGTCTATTTGGTTGACAGCCACTTTGTTGCTGCTGTCGCCATCATTCTCGCCACTGTCATCGGCCCCATGAACCAGCCGGGTCACCAAAACAAACAACGCAGCAAGTAAAAAGAGCATCCTTCGAGCCAGAAAAGTAAAAAAAGTGCAGTCAAAAGAAAATTATTGAGAAAAAAGGGAGTGCTGACACAGACCTGCATGAGCACAACCTGCATATAACAAGGGATCAAGTTATTGGATTTATTCTGTTGATTTCTTGCTGAAAAGATGTAGGGTATACAATAGACGCCAGAAATGAATGGCCACTACTCTATAGCGCAGAAACATAGCGGTCGCCGTTGGGATAGGTGGTACTAACACACTCACTACCATCCTTGCTAACACTAGTGCTTACATATTCGCTAAGCGCATCCAACACTTTGTTTTCCTCCTCCGATTGCATAGCGCCATTTAAAACAAAAATAGCACATCTAGCACTAAAGGTTCCTAAAAAGATTTTAGTGTAGCTTGTGATAGTGGGAATTCGGAGAGCGTATACACCATCTCCCAAACACACTTCTCCAGCCTGTAAGGCAAGCCTCATGCATGGCATTGGCCGTGTTGGATAGCAGCGAGTATAATCGGCCAGATCGCGATTACGAGTCCATGATCTTAATCGCAAGATTATGATTACAAGTGACTATGGCGGCGCTGTTTAAATACGGCGCTACGAGGCATTAGTGGTGCGAGATCTCTTTAGTTATTTTAACTCGTATATTTAGGATAATTATATATAGGGTCTATTCTAAACCCACATAGTACTATCCAACAGAGGGAGAAGCATCCGCTCCGCTATAATTCCCAGTGTTGCTCTGCTAGGCAGTGTTAAATCTCTTAGCTTTGCTGTTTTCAAACATGTATTAAAGTAGATCAGTAAAAGGCTAAAAGTAAAGTTGAGGATGATGCTCAAGCAGAAAACAGGCTGGAACTAGGAGAGCCTAGAATATATCAGGCTGAGCCAAGAGCATGCAAGCAAGCCGATTTTGCTTGCCAGTGTATGTTGATTGGTCATAAGTGATTAGCGTGCCTTGAGCCACACAGTTGCGACTTCAACAAAGGAAGCCTATAAAAGTGACGCTACGGCACTACGCTCTTGTGTCCTCACATCAAGGAGCATTGCCTTAATAACCTACTAGTGTTTGCCCGTCCAAACACTCACTGTTGTTCTTCACTCAGGGTGGGCTATGCCCAGACTCACGTTTCCCAAGTATATTTAATAAATAATAAATATAGAGAGGTAGATGTGAGAGCGTAGAACAAAAGAAAGAAGAGTTGGCTTCGGATCGCGTGCATCAAGGCGATGATATCCACAACACAAGAGGAGTCACGTGATCCAATGTGGACCTATATCCCAGATGGGATATGAGGAACAAAACTCACTAGTTGGGTTAGCTGGAAAAACGACTCAACCAATATTTCAAATCAGGATCTAGTTCGCTAGTACGATACTCTCTTACATATATAGTAGAGTCGCTCCTCGAATCACAGCCAGCCAAAGTTTTCCTCATGAGGTTAATTGGTTCAGCATTAGCTTCATCAGTAAGGAATAATGCGTGGGTGTAAAAATCAAAATTACTGTCAATTTTTACAAGCTCAAGCATTATCGTGCGACAATAGTTGTCAATGGTAGCAATACTAGCTGAATGGGTGGCACTTTCCCTGTTTTATCATTGAGATGAACGACACTTGCGGCGATTTCAGACATGGCCAAGTTGACAAGCACAAGTTGTATCTAATTGTAAGCGATAAGTGTTGGTGGCGAAGAAGAATGGTGTTTTGCAATAATTTGGGGTGAGCCCCATTTCTCTCTTTTTATACCAGAGGTGGTTGGAGGAATTTGCTCTTTCCCTCCAATATTGCGGTCGGTGGATGACGTGCGATCTGGAAGAGCATGCAAAGGTGCTCTTTGGCAGTAGGGGAAAAAGCACGCAGTCTTCATACCTCAATGATGCTTGTTCTGGAAGAGTATGCAAAGACGTCTTTTTTTAGTTTCCTTTCGAGGCATGTCTGCTGAGCTTGGCATGCTGCTACGGTCCCTAACTCCCAACTCCCTTTTGCTGAATTCCTTGTCTCCTCCATTTTCCCCCCTTTCTCTAGGAAGCTTCCCTTGCTTTTTTTCAGCATTTGAAGCAGAAACAACTAACGCGAGAACAATAACGATATATAATGAAACAAAAAAGATAGAGGACCTATCCGTCGAGATTCATGCGACGGTCACCAGCAGCATTAACATAGTAGTCCTGAATCTGCTCCATGTCGCTGCGCTTGCCACGCGTAATTTCAATGCGCTCCTTCAGCCCATACCCAAAGTTAGCCAGGCAAGAGACAGCCTGGTGCAACGTAGCAGAGACGACCAGCAGCGAAATAACCGTGTAGTAGGTCATCATCGGGCGCTGAGTCAGGAACTTTGCCTCCTGCTTCGGGTCATACATGCGCGCACACTTGTAGACAAAGTAGGCGGCACTGCCACACAGCAGGAAGATGAACGACCACATAATGGACTGCGACTCGCGACGCAGGCCCCAGAAGGCCAGCACGAGCACAGACAAGGTCACTGGCACAAAGGCCACGGTGATGCCAAACTCGGGGTCCGACGACTTTAGCACTAATATGATATACGATACGGCAAAGCCCAGAAACACGAAAAAGTCAATCTTCAGCAGAAACACCAGCGTGCGGTAGTTCACATACATGCGGCGGATCTTCAAGTCGGCACCCACGCGCTTATAAATCTCCCAGCCAAACGCAATATACAAGAGATACGCCACCACGCCAAACACCACTGTCATGCCTGCCATCACGCCGATGCTCGCTATCATGATGTTTTTCACCATCGGGTACACCAAATACCCCACCTTGTAGTCTGCCTGAATCCACGTGCGCACCTGGTAGAACCGGAATATAGCCAGCGTCATCGCAAACAGGTTGAACAGGCAGAACCCGATTATCTGGATTGTGTCCCCGTTCATCACGCCGCCCACCATTAGAAACAGCCCAAAGAGCGAGGCTATCACCAGCAGCAGAAAGTATATTGCCACGCCCTTGTCGCTCGACCAGCTGGAAAATACGTTCCCCATCTCCTGCAGCACAATAACGAGAATCGACGTCTCCAGCCCCAGTACCGTTAGTGCTTGGAGTGCTGCCAGGCAGCAGCACACCTTGCCTGCGAGCGGCATCTTTTGGATGCTCTCGCTAATAGCCATTGCGCGTACGTGAAAATAAAAGGTGTGTGAGGTTGTCAGTCCAGCTGCACGCTCGAAAAGAAGAAAAGCGAAATTAGAAAGCCCTACTGAAAGGTAAAAGAATTGAATTAAATTGAATTAAATTGAATCGATTTGAATTGACCGTCGCGGAAAAAAGAATACAAGAAAGACTTTGGGGATGACAAAGAAGAGCAAGCGACCAATCAGCCGACCCAGGAAAGAGCGGGCAAAGGCAAGGTCCCAAACATCACCCACCAAGCCTTAGGGCGTGATAAACACCAGGCCCCGCTCGCAGCAGATGCAGGCAAGCAAATTCACATTTTTGCTACTTTTATTCGCCAAATGGACGAAATCAAACTCTACAACACGTCTGCCGAGCGTGAGGCCTACGAGAACAAGGCCGCACTATACGCCATAGTAATGTCCCTCGAGTGCCTAGAGCGGGCATTTGCACACGACTCGATATCCGCGCCCGAGTACACAGCAGAGTGCAACAAACTACTCCTCCAGTGCAAAACCGTCTCCCAAATGGTCAACAACCCGGACCTAGCAAAGTTCACCCAGCAATACAGACTCAGCTGCTCAGCCGCCCTCCGCCGCCTGGAAGTCGGCGTGCCCAGCACTATTGAACACGGGACTGCTAGTGGCCTAACCGGAAACAACGCGAAGCTCGTGGCCGAGACCGTTCGGGACTTTATCACCACTATGGACGCCCTAAGCATGAATATGACCTCGGTGGATAAGCTACATCCGTTGCTGACCAACTTGCTGCAGAGCGTCAATGCTGCTTCGTTCTTGCCGCCGGACTACCGCTGGAAGGCGAGCTTTAGAGACTGGCTCATCCGTCTGAACAAGATGAAGGCCAGCGATGAATTGGATGAGGAGCAGTCCCGCCAGTTGATGTTTGAGGTTGAGCAAGCCTACGCTGACTTTAACAATATTCTAGATTCACACGAGTAACATTTGCCTATATCTTGATTACATGTCTATCATGCTTTCTTTTTTTTTTTTTTTAACTGGCATGCCTAGTATCATATCCGTATTCACGCTAGTCTGCAGTGTGACAAGGCCTATCCCGAAAATGACGTAAAGGTGAGTTGGTCGTGCATTACCACGCGGACCGATTTGGGACCGCGTGTATGCGCATACGCAAATCAGCCATCAAGCCTGGTCCTCTTTCTAGCGACGATCCCTGCTCCTCTTTTTAGGGGAGCTGTTTACATAATGATCTACAAGGTCCTTTTTACTGGAATGAACTCAGACATTGCTCAGATCTATTCTGAGCGCAAAAAGGGGTGCACCTGCTACAAAGGTCAGCGTGTGTGGGGAGGGGTGAAAAAGGTCCTTCTAGAAAGGCGTGCGGAGCGCTCCCCTTTTTTCCTATGTTTACTAAACAGGAAAGTCCCTCACACATATTTAGAAGGCGCGTGGTAGAGGGAATTAAATAAAAGGAGACTGCTTTAGGACACTTTCTTCAGTTTCTCTTCATCACTTTTTCATACCCTTTTTTCACTTGCATTTTATTATCTCATATACTTTTTGTTAAGCAGGCTGGTCCTCACAACGAATAAGCACACCCTTTCTTCATTTTTTGTTTTTACACACTACGTTCAGATTAACGATACTCTCTAGTGATCATGAAGTTCATTCTCTTCCTCGCTGCTCTCTTGTTCTCCGCCATGGTCGCCGCCCTCCCCATTAAGGCACCCATTGTTCCCAGTGTGCCACCCGCTCCATGCGGCACAGCCAGCACACAGCGCGATTGTTACATGACCTGGCCAAGCAGCAAAATCGAAGCCATTTTCTCAAGCACCCCGACCCCCACAAGCCCATCATCGGTTCCCTCGCTGGTTACGAGCAATGAAGAGGCTATCCACTCTACGACAACATCTACTACTCTCTACACATCGGAACAACAGCAACCAACTTCTATTACGCAATCGACAGAATCCAGCGTATCTTCTGTTCCAGTTCACCGCTGCCCAGTCTAAGTGACTAAAAGACCATACAGGTACACACAAATGAAAAAAATATTCCTAATGAAAGTTACCAAATAAATCCAGTATTCAAAAAAAAAACATGTTTTAGAGTGAGTTGACTAGAACTTGCAAGATCCGCTCTTCAAACGTTTTCAGATGTGATATCTGCTGAGCCACCAATGACCCCGGCATCGGCGGGTAGACACACGTCCAAGGAATCCTCGATGGCCCATCCTCAGCCAAGTTTGGAATTGCGTCAAAGGCCGTCGGATGCTTAGGACCAAACGCCAAGGACAGCTGCCAAGCACCCGAATCAGCGGAATCACCCAGCCCCAAGGCAGGAATAGCCGACTCTGATTTGTCCCAGCACGGCACACCAATAATCTGGCGATGCCTCGCGCCCTCCCAGCACTCACCCACAGCACAGAGCTGAGCCTGGTGCACGTACCACTGGCCCATCTGACAGCGCCTACCCACTCGCTCATAGCAGCGCTTGGACAGGGCAGATGCAACCCGCAGTAGCACGAGCGACTGTATCTCGCGTCGCAGCTGATCAACAAACTCTGCCAGTCCAGCCATCGGAATAATACGGAACACACGATGAATGGAGATCTGATCCACGCGAGCTCCAACAGGATCCGACGGCGGGAAATATCCCTTGATAAACACGAGGTTGCCCAAAGAGTCGACGCGGAATGCCATAATGGATCCGCCCTGGAACCTCATCCGAATAACATACGCCATGCCCTCGCCGCCAGCCGCTTCGTCGGGCGGTCGCTGCGCCAGACAGAACTGGCGCAAGTGGCGCGCATCCCGCGCTGACAGCTCGCCGTCGGGGGCCTGGTAAGACCGCGCAAAGTGCGTAATGACCTCAATGGGCTCGCCAATGAGCTGGCGCCACGCCGCACAGGCCCTCTGCGTATGTGCCGACAAAATATGCTGCCACTTGGCAAATTGCATGCCCTGTAGCACGGGCGCCAATATGAGCAAGTCAGGGCGTGCCACACTAAACGTGCTACCGACAGCAGCCGTCTCAGCAGCAGCCTCAGCAAGACCCGCGGGAGACCCGCCGCCACTAGCAGCCGCCTCCGAAGCCCCCGAGGGCGTCGCAGCGCCCTGCGGTGGGGCCACCGGCACGTTAACAAAGGCATCGGGCGGCGGCAATGGCGCACGGCCCCCAGCACTCACTTGCGAGCGGCTGGCGAGATTGGCGCCCAAGTAAAAGCGCTTGACTTCGCGGTGCAGGCGACGCTGATACATAGAGGCCATGGTGAGAGCAAGGCCCGAATAGAGCTTGCTCTGCCACGCAGCAAACCCATCCCCCACCTCGCTAGTCGCCGTGTCGAGCATCCATTCGAATCGCACATCCATGTTATCGCGCCCCAAGGTAGTAACCAGCATATCGCGAACAAGCGACTCCGACGACTCCACCGCTGAGCGAACTGACCCCAAGTCCAGAACTCGTGCTTCCTTGCATAGGCGATGGTACAGCTCCCGGTCAAAGAGCGCACGTCGCGCGCTAAGCAACCGGGCATGCGTGCGATCCAGAGCCCCGACACTCGCACCAGAGCCGCAGTACTCGCTGCTCTCAGCAAGCCCCGCCACCGAGCCATCCAGCTCCTCAGCAAACAAGCGCACCTGCAAGCGACGCCGGTCGCTACTAGGAATAAACACGGGCGCAGCAGCTGGCTTTTCCTCATGCCTATCCGTAGGCGTCGTCTGCATGGCAAGGCTGTCCGGCGATTGCATAACAACGTCGCTGTCATCTCCAGCCATGGGAGGGGCGTCGTCGCTGGACCTGAGGATTTCAGCTAGGCCGTCCTCGGAAAACAAGGAACCAGAGTCGGCGTATCCGTATCTGACGAAATACCGATCGCCATAGGCCATTCTCCGAGCCATGGGTCCCAGGAGCTGCTGCTGCTGCTGAATGACCCAGTTGCGCCTACGCAACTCAAATGCCGTTCGCCAGAACCCGGACTCCCCGCGAGCCATCGTCTGCAGTCGCTGAGAGCTCGACAGCAGGGTGTCAGCGGCCTCTCCCATTTGGCGATATTTGGCGCCAAGCACGAATTTGAGCTCACTCTGCTGCTGCTCGGCACCCATTTGCGCCCGCCGCTCGGTCTTCACCGTATCAACCATGCCCACGGGAAAGGGCAAACCGCCCACAGCCACCTCATTGCCAATGTCCCCACCTACCAGGGCAGCAAATGCCGTAGAACCAGTAGCCTGATCATGCTTAAGCAGCCCGTCACTAGGTCCTCCCGCATCGCCCCTAGCTACACGCTTTTTGACGGCTAGCAGCAGGCGCACCATGTCCAGGGACACCTGGATCTCTGATTGCGCCAAAGTCAACTGCTCGTGTACTTTGGCGCGCACTGCGTAGGCATCCATGTCAGAGCCCTTCTCGCTTTTGACTTGGTCCACGGTGGCGAGTGGGAGCTCCTCCGTGTCAGAGTCGGGGTTGGATTCGCTATCTGTGTCATTGGTTGTGGTGGGTAGCCCTTGGAAGTTGTTGTAAGCGTCCCAGAGCTGTCCAATTTGCTGAGCCATTTCTTCTTGAGCGCTGAGGTGTGGCTGAAGAGTAACGCTGCCCTGGGAGTCTATCTCCGCCACTATGAACTGAGATGCCAGGCTTTCAAGCGGCACACGCAAGGTACCCGACGGCATCGCTATGAATTAAAAAAGAGAGAGAAAAAGAAATGCAAAGTGCGAAAAAAGAGAAAACAAAAAAAGATTCAAAGCAGCAATAAGTCATCATCGCGCTGTCACTCGATGACTCGGCTCTATTGAGCCATTGATAAAATGGCTGGACGCGTTTTCCTTGAACGCGTCGTTGTTCTTTTTTCTTTTTCTCTATTTTCCGAATTAATGCTTTTAAATGGTCTATTTATCCAGCACGCGCTATGAAGGCGCGTACCAGCGCATTATCGATGGAAGCGCGCACAGTACGGGCACCTCTGTCCTCGTATTCGCCTCAATAGACGTCGATGCTATCTGCGGACTCCGACTACTCACAGCACTGCTGAAACGAGACTCGATAGGACACAAAATAATCCCTGTAAACAACTACTCTGACATCACACAGATGAACTCGACACTGATAGAAGCCAACCTACAAATCCGCACCCTCGTGTTCCTCAACTGCGCAGCCCAGGTAGATATCCAAGACCTAGTCAATTTGCGCGACGGTCTAAGCGTAATAATTGTCGATAGCCATCGACCCTTCAACCTCTATAACGTGTTCTGGAACGAACAAGTACACTGCCTAGACGACGGCGATGTGGAGAACAATATGGGCGAATTGCGTAGCGCCTTTGAGGACATCGAGTTTAGCAACGACAGCGACGGCGACGACGACGATGACGCATCCAGCGATGACGAGGTGGGTCAGAAACGAGGGTCGGATAGCGGTGGAGAAGGGAAAAAGAGACGGAAGACTGGAATGGACCCCGACGAGTTTATTCGGTTGCAGGAGCAGAGGGCCAAGAAACGCGAGCTGCGCCAATACCACCAGTCCCTGGTCCAGGCGTATTATGCGCAGGGCTCCTATTACGGTCAGTCGTGTGCCGTTAGCATGCTGATGCTCGCCGAGCAAATGGGGATGCCCCTATCAGCCGACCTCGTTTGGTGGGCTATAGTCGGTGCTACCAGCCAGTACCTGCTGCACCAGATAGACGAAACCGGGTATGCCCTAGTAGTCAGCCGCATGCGAGACCTATCGCGGCGGGTATCGCTCACCAGCCCCAGCATTCCCCTGCCCGCTCGCGACAAATCGACCGAGGCCCGGCGGTCGGTAAACTACTCATCATCGTCGCAGGCACTGCTAGACAGCCAGCTGGGATACCCCGCCACGGACACTGCTGCCTTCACGCCATACCTGGATATAGTGGAGGAGGACGACGACGAGGGGTATCTCAAGGCGCGAGCTGGGGTATCCACGGCGGCCGAAGCGGGTCTCCTCACGAGCTCCAAGATTGCAGTGCAGCCAACTGACATCACCGAATCCTTCGAGCTCCAATTCGCCCTGCTCCGACACTGGTCCCTAGCCAACGCCATGCAGTTCAGCCCGTTTGTTGCCCGTCGCCTGGCCACGTGGTCTTCGCGGGGGCGGTCCCGTCTAGATCTCCTGGTTGCCAAGCTGGGGCTATCAAAGGCCGAGGCCGGAGCGCCATTTGTGCACCTGGCGCCAGAGCTCAAGACACAGCTGTTCAAGAGAATGGGCGAAATAGGAGCCGACTACGATATGGCCGACGCGTCGTACAGGGGGTTTGTGAGGAACTACGGATGGCGCAAGGGTAGCGTCTCTGGCAGCGACATGGTACAAGCACTACTGGCGCTGCTGCAGCCTGCGGAGGGCGGGGGCCACGAGAGCGGATTCTTTATGGCGTATGACGCGCTCGCACAGTACCCCGTGCTGAAGCGCGGGATTGAGGGCGCCATGGAGATGCAGAGGTTGGTGGTCGGCCAGGGCGTCGCCATGCTCGAGAGGCAGGCAGTCAAGACGCTGCGCTCGTTCCGACTGGCGATGGTGGGGATGGAGACGCAGACGATGTTTGGCAGCGCCTTTGCGCTAAGGCAGCTGGCCCTGTTCCTAATGCAGACGCTGAGGGAGCGCAGCAAGGTCGCGCAAAGCCGACTGCCCTTTATCATCGTCGCGCCGATAGCGGAGGATAGGCTGCTGGTGCTGGGCGTTACGCCCATTGTGGGTGGGCCCAGGGTGGAGGCACGGTTTAAAAGCCAGTTCGCGGGGGAGTCACGAAGCAAGTTCGGAATGGTGTTTGAGGCGGCGGCTGGCGACCTTGGAGCCGATATCAGGCAGGGGTTCTTTGACTCGAGCGTGCTGGAGATCAAAAGGGAGGACCTTTCAGCGTTTGTTGATAAATTAAGACGCCACTTGTAGATTACGATTAGGCACGTGGCACCCAATGTCAATCGATTAGGGAGGAAAAAGCTCCTCTTTGTTATTGTTTTTTCCCAACCTTTTTTTTGTATTCTTTTTTACTTGCAATGGAGTTTCGACTAAGGTAAATTCACGCTATTTATTCTGGGCAATCTCCCAATACGCGCGCTGCTAATTTGCTTTGCTCTCTTTTTTGTAGTGACAACACTCAACAGCCTACGGCAGCGCACCCGCCCTCGCCCATGGAAGCAATGGACGAGGGGAGCAATGAGCTTTTTGCGTTCAATATAGACACACCGCAGCTAACAGCAAAGACAGTGACAACAACCACAGTGACAACGACCACAGTAACGACGTATCCGCCAGTAAAGCTACCGCGTATGGAAGCCAGACGACTGGCACCCGAAATGTACCCGCTGGCGCAGGTGTCAGCGCCTCCGGCATTGGAGCAGTTTGCGGTGGAGATGGACGGGCAGCAACTGTACATTTCGCAGCAACACGTGAACAACGACTGTCCAACAACAAGCAAAGTAAGAAGAAGACAATACCAGATCACGCGATAAACACCATTTCCTTTTGTACTAATACTCCATTAGGACATTCTGAGCTCTATTGATGATGTGCCCAGAGCTATGACGCCGCTCTATGACGATGCCAGACAGACGCGACAGTTTAGACGTAGTAGCAGCCCGCCCGCCGATGACCGCCGGCGTGTGGGTGGGAGGGGGTCGCCCGAGCCCCGGAAACGCGTCCCCGACGATGACAGCGACAGCATAGCGCCGCTGCCATCCCCGCTGCTCTCGCCGCATACCCATGCAGCGCAGGGGGGGCTCGCCGCCATGTACAGTCTGCCGGGGCTCATATCCACGTACGACCAGCTGCCAGGGCCCGTGCAGGCGTACCTCCTTTTCCAGCTGTTGCGGCGCACACCACGACCGACCCTGCAATTCGCAGCGCAGACTGTGCTGCCTGTGTTACACCGAGATTTCATTGGCGCTTTGCCTTCCGAGATGGCCCACCACATACTGCGGTTCATGGATGCGCGCACCCTGTGTCGCTCGGCCTGCGTGTCGAAGCGCTGGCGGATGGTTGCCGATGGCAACCGTGCTGTGTGGAGAGCCCGGCTGGCCGACGCCCGCTATATGCCGGAGCCGTCTAGGGTGCACCCATTGTGCCTCCCGCATTTCGGCCTGGGCCCTGCGCCGCCCACGCAGGGCCTCGTGCGCCTCCACGACGACGATCTGAGTACCGCGCAGCTGGCCCCGCGCCCAGCCACCGTGGCTGCTGTGGCCGAGGCTCGCGGGCACCTGGTGACGTCACCGCCGGAGGGCAACCCGTTCAAGGAGCTGTTTGCGCGCGGGTACCTGCTGGACCGCAAGTGGGCGGACGGGCGCAGCCGCCAGCACAGCTTTGCGTGTCCCGAGGGCGCGGTGGCGACGTGTGTGGAGTGGACGGGCACGTATGTGGTGGTGGGGCTGGATACCAAGGACATTTTTGTGTTTGACGTGACGACGGGGTCGATGGTCCGGCGGCTGGTCGGCCATGAGGGCGGGGTGTGGGCGTTGGCTGTTGTGGGCAACACCGTGGTGAGCGGCAGCACGGACCGCACAGTGAGGGTGTGGGACCTGGAGGACGGCCAATGCACGCATGTGTTTGTCGGCCATGGGAGCACCATTAGGTGCCTCCAGATTCTGCTGCCCACTGATATGCGCTCCCCCGTTGAGAAGGCCCGTGGCATGCCAGCCCGATATGAACCGAGCGAGCCCCTCGTTGTTACGGGTTCTCGCGATACCACCCTGCGTGTGTGGAAGCTGCCTAGCCCCAAGCTCGACAAGCCCTATCCCCTGCGCGCCGCCTTTGCGCCGGCCCAGTCGACGGGTCCCGAGAGCATGGTTGTTGACGATGACGTCGGCCAGCCGGCGGCAGGTGGTGGCCCAAGTGACGGTGCCCAGCGGCCAGAGTCACTCTCGTCAAGGCACAGTCGTCAGGCCGCACTGCCGCAGCAGCAGCAGCAATCGAAAACCAACCCGTACCTAGTGCACACTTTGTCGGGCCACTCCGACTCTGTGCGCACGGTGACGGGATTGGGCAACATGGTGGTAAGCGGCTCCTACGACAACTCGGTTCGCATCTGGGATGCCAGCACAGGCATGCTCCGCCACCAACTGGACGGCCACACAGCCAAAGTCTATGCCTTGGAACTCGACCCCGACATGCACCTGATATTCTCTGGGTCCATGGATGGAACCATCCGCGTGTGGGACTGGGACACCGGCGCTTGCCTCCGCATTTTGCGCGGCCACATGACGCTAGTCGGTCTATTAGCCCTGAACCATTCGTCGTTGGTATCGGCTGGTGCCGATCAGACCCTGAGAATCTGGGACCACCCGCTTAAGCCCGCTCCCGGCCACGATACCCTGCAGCCGATGCAGCCACGTCCATTCAGCAATATAGCCGGCGACCTAGTGCCAGCCACAACTGGGGCTGCGTCAGCAGCGAATCACTTCCAGCACTTGAACATGGGGCCCAACGCCGTGCTCGTCAACCACATAGCCGCCGCCGCTGCTGCTGCCGCCGTAGCCACCGCGCAACAAGCCCAGCAGCAGCCCGGAGTCACTGCTGCAGCGGCACAGGCGGCTGCTGCGAACCTCCAGCAATTGAACGTCTTGCAGCAGCTGCAAATGCAGCAGCGCGGACACGACCAGCTCCTACACCAACAGCTGAATGCATCGGGCCACCTCAGCATGGATCTCCTGCGCACAGACCGAGCCGTCCTGAGGGGGCACACAAGCGCCATTACGTGTTTCCAACACGATGGGACAAAGATAGTGAGTGGTGCCGATAACACCGTCAAACTGTGGGACGTCCGAACCGGCCTCTTTGTGCGGGACCTCCTGTCCAATTTGACAAGCGTGTGGCAGGTGAAGTTTGATCACAAAAGGTGTGTTGCTGCTGTGAATCGCAATGAGGTTACATACGTGGAAATATTGGATTTTGATATTTAAAGGATATAATCTAACGAGCCCTTACATACACTCCCCTCAGAGGCCTTTGAGTTATTATACTTGGCCTTACACTGCACACTGGTCTTTGTCCCAATCAACTTTGCGCATAGAACCCAGTTCTTGCGACCCTTATTTCTCGCCAGATACTTGTTCAACAGGACGGTCTCCCTCTCCGACCAATTCCTACTCGTAACCCGCCCACTATCCGAGGTGCGCAATGCGGCGTTGACCCTAAACTCCTCCTTTACTCGCTGCAGCTCTTCCGAATCGGGCAAACCCTCTGTTATTTTGCTACGAACAACGCAACGAACGAATTCCTCGTGAACATCCTCTTCCAAGCAGAGCGAGTTTTCTAGGAGCACGAGCTTGCGGAGCTCAACGAGATCCATCGTACCAGAGTGTCGCTCCACTAGGCTCTGTATTGATTGGCGCTCTTCTTCGCTGAGCTCGGCAATGTATTCGTGCGGTACTTCGTAGTGGTTCATGATGGTGTTCATTCGAATTAAAAGTGTTTGTGAAAAAAGATGCTTAGTGATGATAATGTCTGAATACCTCGTTGCTTTCCGGTCTACCCACCCACTTCCTATTTATGCAAGTCCTTGGAGGATTGGTTTCCGGGTATCAATTGTTTTGGGGATTATGTACAATGCCAAGAATCTATCTTCCCGAAAATAAGGATTGGCGCCAAGAATACAAAGTTTAAAGTATGCAGGAAATTGAAGGGAGAACTGAGGAAAAAAAATGGAACCACGAAAACCTTATATCCCTTTATTCAAGAACCCACGCATCTCTTTTTTTTCTCTTTTTGTCTTTATAATTGTCTAGGACTTGGCTCGCTTTGCCTCTTTTCAAGTATTTTGCTTGGCTATCGCGTGGATATGCAAGCCAAGCAAGAAAAAATGATAAATAAATCAACCACCTCTTTGTAAATCTCTGCTTTTTAGCACTCCGTAAAAGGAGATTTACCCTTTCTATTTTCTCTATTTCTTTGCAATCGGAACATAAAAAGGGAGACATGGACTTGGCCGACTCCTTTGTGTCAATCAATACAAAGAACCCCCACCCCTTATCCACTCCTTTTGGGAGGCGGGGATTACTCACAGTGTTTCTTTCATACACATGGCATGAAAATTTTTTGCTCTCACTCGGCTGCTCCCGACATAATACCCGTCCTTGCAGCTTGCCTGCCGGTGTATCCGGTTGATTTACATACCCAACGCATTGCTCTTGCCCTAAAAAGCCCCCTACCCCAGTGAGATGGGAACAAATCCGAGTTTGAGTGTGGGAATAGGGCAATGTGTGCTCGATTGGCCCTATTAGTGAGTTGGAACCATGTGAACCGTTCAGATTGAACGGCTCATGCGGTCCGAACCAGTGACCTTCTTTTTCAAGCAAATGCTGCTTTTGAAAGGTGCACGTTTGCTTTTCCTTTTAAAAACAATCTATAAAGCACACATTGTGGTTCTTTTTAGTGAATCTCTTAATACAATTGCAGCTGGGCGATTGTGTGAAAGAAACGATCCTTTTTAGGCTTTCACGGCTTGAAGAAGCAAGAAAAAGAGTAAAAGGAGTTTATTTGAGACAAAAAAGCCAAGTGGTCTTTTTACCTGTAAAAGATTCTTTCATCCAATGTAGTTTACAATGAATGAAGGCGAAAAAAGGAGGGCTTGGTAGGAGTCTTTTTGGTTGTTCGCACGAGAAAATAAAGCCTGGCTAAATAAAAACCCACATACACACTCTCTTCCACCTTCGTCTAACTTTCTTTTTTTTTTTTTCACTCAGCTATCACTTTTTTATACTACTCACTGCTTGTAAATTCTTATTCTCTGCCTGTACTTTACGATGACTGTCTCTTTCAAGAAACGCTATACCCGGCTTATTTCTCGCCCCGCGTTTAACCGCAATCATCTTGATTTGACAGTTGACACAAACTTTGTCATCGCCCATACCAACTTTGACTCTCAATACAAGGGCATCCTATCAGTGCGCAAGGGAGACATTATCCGCGTCCAGCGTAACGGCGACACCCATCCAAAATGGTGGCTAGGCACAATAGTCAAGAGCTACTATAAGAACAAAGGCTATGGATACTTTTTCCCAGTACTAACGGAGCCCTACAACTTTATGGACAATCGTATTGCCACTAGAGTGCCCAAGATGCTACTAAACATGCGTAAATAACACTGTATATTAAATAGATTTTCTCTCAGTTTTTGATAAAGTTCTGTGTCCAGTAAAAGTTAACCTCTCCGAAGCCAACGCTAGTATAGTCTCCGACCATGTTAGCATAGTGTCCTGGGCTGTTAGTCCAGGCATCCATTACTTGAGAGACGGTCTTCTGGTTCCACGCAATGTTCTCGGCTGCTCCCATCCACCTCATGCCAGCCGCCGCTACACGAGTGCCGAGCGATCCACCGGGGTTTGAGTGAGTCATAGAGCGAGCCGAGTTCATGTACTGGGAGTGCGCCTGAGCAACGGAGTTCAGCTGCGAGCTCATAGTGAGTGCCGCCTTGCCTGCACGAGCACGCACTGCGTTCACCTGGCTAAGCATTTCGCTCTGCCAGCTGCCACTCGGCGGTGGCGGAACAGGTGCCACAGGAGTGGAGGTCTTGGTTGGGGCAGGAACAGCCTTAGTGGCGCTTGTAGCGGGAGCAGCCGTAGTGGTGGAGCTTGGCAGCTCGTCAGACTCAATGGAGCTAACAACAGGCTGGTGCTTGTGGGGAACGGGAGCTGCCGAGGGCTTGACAACATTGCCGGGGCGAGCATAGATGGTCTCGTAGACGGTCTTGATAACAACATTGTTGACAACGGGAGTAGGCACGGCAACGGCGGTCTTGTACACGGTAACAACAACTACTTCGGGCTTGGCAACAGGCACAGCCATGGCAGCAGCGCCGAAAAGAGCGGCAGTAAGGAGGGAAGTGATCTTGACCATTTTTGTTATAGATATGTGTCGTTAGAGTTGCAGGTAGAATAATCCGATCAACAGAGTTCTACACAGCTAGTCGTTAAAAGAATAAGGTTAGAGAAAAAAGAACGTAAATAAGAGAGAAAAACCTAGTTTTTTTGCTAGAATCGAGAGGAGGCGCCAAAGGCGGTTCTTTTGCTTCTTTTATAGTTCTGGCGATAACAAGGTTTTTTTCCCGCTCACACTGGCTACAACCATGTCTTTTCCTGTATTTAGAGCATCAAGCGTTGGGGGAGAAGGGGAAGAGGGCTCAGGGACAAAGTGGCAGCGGCATTGCGTACATCCTTTTCTGTATAGCACAGAAAGAGCATCTTCCGCAAAAAGAAAAAATGGAGGATGGACCGTTTATCGTATTGTATGAAATGCTCTCAGTCATTGGGCCCAATACGAGGCAGCGAATCGCTGCGCTTTCTCGCAGTTTGACAGTGGCGCTTCACTCCAGGCCCATTACTTTATTGCTAGAGAGGGATCTACGGCCTCGGACCATTTTTCTGATCACGATGTTGGGCTTGTGTTCATCCTCTCCGCTTTTTTCTCTAGATCTTGCCCAATCACAGTGTCCACTCCCAATTCCGCGTTCAACTTACATGTGAGATCAAGTGGACTCGTAGCCCACAACCTCAAAAAAGCAAAGTTGGCCTCCCTCGGTCTGCTCCACTGCCGATGTGAACCAGCACTAGTCAGTTAATTAAATACGATTAGATCGCTGCATGTGAATTAGTAGACTCGGAATGCAGTCAGGTGATGCTGCGCAATGTACAGCTTTGTTAGTGCTCGGCAATTGAAGCAGCAAAAGGAGAAAGCAGAACGCATGTATGCAGCACGCTGCTCTGTCTGCGTGCATGGATGGCCGGTCTTTATACACCTCCTTATGGTAGTTTCTTTTTCAATTCCAATTGCGCACATCCCTTCCCCACCTGGTGCATTTGGCACTCAAAAGTGTGGCACTGGCAGTATAAATAGACCATGGATTTATGACAACCAGAGCCAGAAACAGCCTGCTTTCCCCCCTTTCCCATCCCTATTCTACTTGCACATTCTTGGCTTTGATTATGTGGCCACCTGAGCGAAAGCTGACAAAGTCGGCCTACATCCACCCAGACTACTATTTCATTGGGTTCCCAGCGGGCACAACAAACAACAAGCTTTGCAAATGCTTTTGGTGCCGACACACTTTTGTCAACTTTAACGTCTACTCTATTCATGCTCGTGTGTGCTCCCAGCGCCCATTCGTTCATCCGCCATACTAGCACCCTTGCTACATCCCACTGCTGTTTTAGATTCCTTGGTTCTCGAGTGTATAAAGCCAGCGCAAGGACGGTACTTGCAAATAGATTAAGCCTACAAGCGAGTTGTGGACAAGCATCTGCAGTGTGCTAATTACAAAGAAAGCACTATTCCGCGCCCTGGCAATAGCTCGATTCTAGTTTGCTACTTACGTGCCTCTTTTCACTAAACAACAATGTATTCCTATTCTAGCGTTTCTCAATTGAACTACTACAAGGACGCAAGTATGGAACGCTACAAATACTTTCTTTTTTAATTTTACAAATGCTAATTGCGATATTCGCGATTGACTGAACTTCAAGGCGTGCAGCTTTGATGCACCTTGATCTTTATGAATTACTTGCCCTAGCTCAGTGTCAATGATGGCATCCAAGATGCTGCCTTTTGGTATTCACGCTGCTTTATGTTGTACAATGGCGCAGTTGGAATCTAAATCATGAGTTATTCCAACCAAGCTATCAAATCACTCAAGAATAGCATGCTTTGCTCTTTTGGCAATCGGAATTTCCAGTGTTTGATAAACCTTGTGACATTGTTGTCTACCACATGGGAGCAAATGAGATTAGCACTTGTTGATAGCTAGGCAAACATCTTATTCAATGGATTTATTCATGACATTAGACTAATGGCAAATAGAACATCTTCAGACAATCTACCAGCCTCACTTACTCCTACGCAGATGACATTAACGTAGCCTTATCTTTTACGCTCCTGCAAGAATCTCCGCTTGCCATAGTTTAAATCTATTCCGCCTGCAACGGCTACCAAAACACATATAACCATGTGGCCCAAATAGTCATCTAATTCTTCAGTCAGCCAGTGACAGAAATGGCAAGTGTATAATGCCATAGTTTAACAGAAAGTAAAATGTTTCAAGCCAATGCTGACAATGGAAGAAATTGAAATGTCTAACCAAGAGGATTAATATGGCTCTGCTTTAGGCATAGAACTTGCTACAGGTTCTGGCCTTTATAGAACAGCCAATGGACTCGGCCCTAAGAGAATAAAGCCCGAAAAGCTATAGCTTTAAAAGCTGGTATTGTCACATAGTGATCTGATAATCCTGTTTTTGCACAAGGAGATAGATAGATTTAGAGCATCAGATCTGCACGCTGGAAATCTAAAAATAGGCAGCCTTCTTAGATAGCAACTCTGTTAGTAACAATAAAACATGGATATCTATCTGACGGATAACTAGCTGTTTCGGTTTAAGCCACCCAAGACAAATCAGAGATACTCTGGTGCATTTAGTAAGAATATTTCGTCGGCTGGGTAAATTGGAAAGCCCGCATCATAGACAATCTTTACACATATGCGAGAGTGCACATAGTAAGCCTCGGGAGTAAAAGTAACCGATGAGCAGTAGCGGCACAAAAATATCATTCTACTAGGGGCCAAATGTCGTAATGGCGTGGAGCCGGCGCTGTTGGACAAACTGGGAGTGGCAAGTGACAAAAGGTCAAGTTTCCACGGTACCTGCTACATGTGCTTATCTTTATAGTGTGCACTCATTTTTGCCGCCAAGAAAAAAGCCCCAACATAAAATTATGAGAATCTGTCAGATCGATAAAGCGACAACAATTATGCAAATCAGTAGCTGCAGATGTCTTCTTTTTTGTTAGTCCGTTGGAGCTGGCTAGCCGCCAACGACTTGGGAACACATGCTTGCATGTAGTGTGCGACAATTGCCATGTCATTGGCTCTGCCCTACACACCAAGTAGTGCCTATTGTTTCTTTAGGTTTACCGTTATTTGCTTTTAATTCTAAGCATCAAGAAAAGTAAACTAGTAGTTGAGGGTGTATTAAAATATGCATACCAATAGTAGATTCATGGATTGCCTTTATACATTTACTTTACCCTTTGTGTTCTTTCCCCTTTAATTTACATTTAAGCAAAGGTTGCCCATGCTTGGGAAGCCTAATTTAGATCCGGTCTTACATTCTCTTTTCCTTCACCAGATAAGCGTTCATGATTAGTCTGTTTAATTCTCCAATGCAAAATTTTTTATCCTCTACTTGTCTCCACCTTGCAAAATTTAAACTACGTGTATCCTTATAGAAGAGATGATGAGCCATCATTTTAAACAGCTGATCAAGCTTACAGGTGTAATTGTGGTGTTTGTCTATTTCTACTATGCGTTGCAGTTTACCATGAACCAGTCAACGTCCTACAGCTCTGCGGCGTCATCAGAGCACTCGATAGGCACCGGAGCTAGAAGCAGCAATAACACACTACTTAGAGCAGCAATAGTTGCGCTGGTGCGCAACTTGGAATTGGGCAGCATTCGGGCAACCATCCGGCAAGTAGACGACCGATTTAACCGCGAGTTTGGGTACCCCTACATTCTTTTGAACGACGAGGACTTTACGGACGAGTTCAAGGATAAAGTACAGGCGATTACCAAAGCAAAGATATATTTTGGTAAATTACCAGAGAGTCACTGGGGTCTGTCGCCATATGTCACGGAGGAGAAAGTAAAGGCAGCGCTGGAGCGTAGCAAGGACCGGTACTTGTATGGTGGCAGCTATAGCTATCGCCTTATGTGTCGGTACCAGTCAGGGTTTATTTACAAACACCCGCTCTTGGCAAACCTGGATTACTATTGGCGTATTGAACCGGGAGTCGACTACTATTGTAGCCTGTCCTATGACCCGTTCCGGTTTATGCGCGACAAAAATCTCATATATGGATTCACAATAGCACCGCTAGAAATTGCACCGACAGTCGAAACACTCTGGGATACCACTCGAAGGTGGATGCTGGAGAACCCCGAGCTTTTGCCCAAGAAGAGTTTTATCCGGTGGGTGGTTAATGAAAAGAGCGAGTACACGTTGTGTCATTTTTGGTCCAACTTTGAAATCGTTGATTTGTCGTTTTACCGAAGCGCAGCGTACGAATCTTACTTTCAGTATCTGGATCGCAATGGAGGGTTCTTTTATGAGCGGTGGGGCGATGCGCCTGTGCATTCCATTGCGGCATCAATCCTATTGAGAAAGGGGCAGGTTCACTGGTTTGAGGATATTGGATACCACCACCCAGGATACGCCCACTGCCCCAATAAGCCCGAGATGCACCGCAACTGTATTTGTGATAAGGGCAATGGTTTTATGTACACTGGTGCATGCAGTCGCCGCTTGGGCATGATTAGAAACATTGACAAGAGCCAGGCGTTGAAGCTAGCACGCCTCCCCGATCTAGTGTAGAGAGGGTTTAGAAGTATCTTTATAATTCCACCACTTTTGAGCTCATTGTAATTGCTTATTTTTAGTTTGCTGCTCTACCTTGGCCTAAAATGCGGTCAATCTTTTTTTATACTTGCTAATCTTCCTTGCCAAGCGAAAAGTGGGGACCAATAGTCGAAAGAAAGGAGCGATTGCAGCAGGCTTGGCACATGAAGCAGCTGCGTGGCAATTGATTTCTTCTTTCTCTCCACTGTTGCCCAGAATCCGCAAAATACAAAAGGGGCGTTTTGTTTGTTTTCCTTTTTCTGTCAGCCAAAAATATTTTAAGTTGTGGACACATGCGGAAATTATAGAAAGAAAAATCTAGGCAAACTGCAAATCCCCCTCGCCCCATGTGCACTTTAGGAAATCAAGGCAAAGAGGGCTAGAAAATAATGAATGTAAGAGGTGCCAGCACACATTTTCAATGCTTTAAAAGGCGAGTAGCTTGTTCCGTTTTCTTGGAAATTCCATTATCTCCACTATCACGACTCCCACGACTTTATCCTCTTCTATTGATTTTTGATCTCGCGAATGAAAGCCTTCCAACTTTTCTCGGCACCAAGCACGCTACTAGTCGGCAGCATTCTGGCGGCGTTTGTTAGCGGACAAGAAGGCACTCCAACTCCCACCAGCAAAGCAACAAATGGCGCGAGAGCAGACCCCAAGGACAAGAATGCTATCGACAAATTTATTGAAACGCATTCGAACAAATGGGTAGCCTCAGCAGTAAAGTCCTTCATTGACGAGCAAAGCAGCGCGCTATCAAAAAAGCCTGTGCTTCTGTCACAGTTATACGCAATGCAAGGTGAATTCATTGACGACCTGAATAGAGACAATGTACTGGATCGTATTTCGTCGTTTGCTAGCAAATTGGAGAAACTCGGTGGTAGCGACTACAATAAGCCAATGGGGTTGGCGGCAGTGGCCTTTTTTGCCACAGTTGCCTTTTTCTAAATCAGCTACTCTTTCTTTTTTAAAAAAAACCCCCCACCACTGTGAGAGGCTTTGGGTTTGTAAGGTTTAGCCGTTTGAATAAACGTTTTTTTTTTCAATCGCTATCACTCATTGTCGCCCCCAAATTTTTTCTTTTACAACCTAGAATAACGCTTACACTATTTTGGCTATTTCTTTTTGCTGTCGGCGCACTTGGCCAGCGATTATAACTCAAGCTACCAGGGCAGGGCTTTCTACAGGCACAAGAAGCCTATCAGCTAATCTACATTTATCTCAGCGCGATTAGCGAGTCTTTATTAATATAGTGCGCAAAAACAATAGAAACCACGTGATTAATATGCAATCGTTGCAAAGTGCCCCAAAGCGGGCTAAATAACCTCTTCTAAAGATACATGGCAGCCAAAAAATAAAAATAAAAATAAAAATAAAAATCGTCTTTTATTTAATTTCAAATTTCAATGGAGCCGCCACAATTCGACAAAGAGTTGAGCAAATATCCGCCACGACCCAGCGACAATGAGCAAAAGGCGGATACGCAAGTACAAACGAACTATAGTCGAGTTGAGCTCAGCAAGAAAAGCCTCTACGTATACCGCGTATCAATAACCAACAAGGATGCCGAAAACGAACAAGTAAACGATACGTTATCTCGAAAAGAAATATTCCGCAACGCCCGAGAATCCAGTGAGCTCTCCACCCGATATATCTACTTTGACGGCAAAGAGTACGCATATGCGTCTAAATCTCTAACCAAGTCTGGCGACGAAATAGTAGTTTCCACCAAATGCAGTCTCCTCCTCGCTGACCTTGCCTTGTGCTTGTTTGAGGTCAAGGTACAGATGCTCCGCAAGTACGAATCAAAGGTGTTGGAGAGGTATTGTGCTGGCGATATGCACGTGCCCGATTCGTATATCCAGGGGTTTATGTTTGCCATTGACGCCATCGTCAGGAGCAGTCCGAAGCCACCCCAGTTAGTGGATATGGGCAGTGGCCGCTATCTCACTAGCCACCGGGCGGTGGCGACGCCGTGGGGGTACGATATCTGGTGGGAGTATCGACTGACCATGCGACCGGGCCAGGGCTCGCTCTATGTCAACATTGGGGCAAAGTCAGTGCCCGTGATCAACGTAACGACGAACCTGGCGGAGCTGGGACGTTTGTTTTTCGAGAAAAGGGCGGCCATGCTCCACCGCAAAAAAAAGGCCACGGCATTGGAAATCAGCGACTGGAGTTTGTTCGAACCCGCCATCCGTGGACTCTCCATCGTCCATGGCGGGGAGACCATGGTGGTATCGGGACTGTCGACTGTGAGTGCAGCGCAGACGACTGTTGATGGCGAGTGCCTAGCCTCCCACTACCAACGCCTCTATGGTCAGGATATTGGCGATCCCTCTATCCCCTGCGCTTTGGTTGATAAGAAGAGAGCCGTGCCCCTATCACTCTGCCTATTGCCTGGCGATAGGCGCCAGATCCTGGGCGTGGTGGGACCATGGCAGCGCGATGACTTTCTCAGGGCCAGCGCCGTGGCACCCGAGCACCGGCTCTCGGTTCTCGCTCACGGTATGCGGGTGCTGGCGCAGGAGAGCGCGGATCTGCGTGCGTTTGGGATTAAAATCAGCCCTACGCTGGAAATCATTGGTGCTCGGGTATTCGATCCCCCTCGCATAATGCTGCGCCAGGGCCAGGGCACGGGCCAGGGCACGGGCCAGGGCACGGCACCAGCGGTGGCGATGCGTGAGGGTGGCTGGGAGATGGGGGGTCAGCGGGTGGTTTCCTCGTCGCAGCTACAGTCCTGGTCAGTGCTCGTGTTTGGGCACCAGCAGGGGATGGCGCCAGCGCTGCTGCGTACGTTTATTAACCAGTATGTCAAAATCAGCGTACAGCTGGGGATTGATGTGCAGCAGACTACGCCCCCCGTCAAGTATGCGACGGCGTGGAACGACATTGAGCAGATAATGAAGGAGGCGCGGGGACTGGCCGAATCGCAGGGGCACAGGTGTCAATTGGTGCTGTGTGTGCTGCCGTTTAACTCGGTGTCGCTCTATGGCGAGATCAAGCGCGTGGCCATGACACTCGTTGGCGTCCAAACGCAGTGTGTGCAGGCGTCCCATGTGCGGTCGCATAACCCCAAGCTGCTGACATCGGTGGCGCTCAAAATGAACGTCAAGCTGGGTGGATTCACTGCCGATCTCCATCCCGGCGACCTCCCCGGAATGCACGAGCACACGACCATGATAATAGCGGCCGACGTCAACCACACCACGGAGGCCGGCGGCATGTCCGTTGCAGCCATCGTGTCGTCGACCGATGCGCGGGGCCGGCGATTCGCGGGGACGGTAATGCAGCACCCGCAGCGCATGGAGTACATTGAGAACTTTGACGCGATTATCCGCCAGTCCCTCAGGGTGTTCCACCGGTGCACCAAGGGCCTCAAGCCCGAGCGCATAGTGTACTACAGGGACGGGGTAAATGACACGCAGATGCAGGACGTGAAGCAGCTCGAGCTGGCAGCTATCTACCGCGGCTGCCGGCTCGTCGATCCCCAGTACCGGCCGCTGGTTACCCTGGTGCTGATCAGGAAGAGGCACCAGTCGAGGTTCCTCCACGATGGCGGCAGCAACTGCGGGCCAGGCACCTGTGTGGCTGGGGGAGTGGTTAGCCCCTCGGTGTTTAGCTTTTACTTGGTCGCGCATCGCTCGCCCTTTGGAGTATCGCGGCCAGCGTACTATCTGGTGCTGCATGACGATGTGGGGTTTGCAGCGGAGGAGCTCAAAAGGCTCACATACAATCTGAGCTTCATGTACCCGATAGTAAGCAGGTCAGTGACGATGCCAGCAGCGCTCTACTACGCACACAGACTGACGGGCAAGGGGCGGTTGCAGCTGAGCCGGGCATTCAACACGCTGCCGTTCTTTACAAAGGCCAAGGCCGATGTGGCACAGCCGTACCTGGTGCCTGTGCACGAGGAGCTGCGGGACACGATGTACTTTATGTGAGAAAGAAAAAATAGATTCAGCTGGCACAGCGTATTCTGGCACAATGTGTTCTGATTGATATGGCGCATCCTCGCGCAATGTGCTCTGGTTGGTATGGCGCATCCTCACGTAATGTGTTCTGGCTGATAGTGTATCCTCACGCAGTGTTCTGGCCGTCCTCACGCAGGGTTCTGACCGTCCTCACGCAGGGTTCTGACTGTCCCCACGCAATGCTCTGGCTGTCCCCACGCAATGCTCTGGCTGTCCTCACGCAGGGTTCTGACTGTCCTCACGCAGGGTTCTGGCTGTCCTCGCGCAGGGTTCTGGCTGTCCTCGCGCAGTGTTCTGATTAATGTGGCGCATCCTCGCGCAGTGTGCTCTGGTTGGCATGGCGTATTCTCACGCAATGTGCTCCAGCTGATACTTGATCTCGGGGAATACGGCCGCTACTACGGCGTCAAGCAGCGCGAGCACGAGGCTGAGGTTCGGGCGGCGCGTCTGCACCGCGCCGATCAGCAGCGACGCGCCGTCGCGCGCGTTCTTGCGGCCGACCATGGCGGCCAGCACGCGCGGCACGTACCACAGCACCTGGGCGCGCGCGCGCTTCGCCGTCTCGGCGGCCTGCTCCGGGCTGCGGGGCGCGAAGCCCTGGAACTTGAGCGCCACGCCGCCGCAGGGCGCCGGCCACAGCGAGCCGCGCAGGCTGGCGAGGGCGCCGGCGGCCAGCGGGGCGGCCACGGCGCCGGCCACAGCGTCGCGGACGCGGCGCTCGACGGCGCCGCCGACGATGTGGCGCAGCAGGATCGAGATGGCCTGGCGGCGCAGCCAGTTGCGGCGCGTCTTCAGCCCAAAAACCTCGACGAATGCGTCGCTGAGCGGGTCCACAAACGCGGCGGCGGCGGCAGCCTCCGGCCCCGGCTGGTGCTGCTGGTGCTGGTGCTGGTGCTGCTGGTGCTCCTGCTGCTGCATGGCGACCTGCGCGCCGAGCTCCTGCACGATGATCTCCAGCATCGACTCGGCGCCCGTCACGCCGCTGATGTCCTCGCCGACGGTCTGGCAGATGCGCTGCATCCACCCGCCGCCGCCGCCGCCGCCGCTGCCGTCCGCGCCGTCCGCGGGCGGCTCGGCCGACGACAGGAAGCGGCGCAGCGCCGGCGCGCCGCACGCCCGCGCGTCGGCCAGCAGGCCCTGCAGGTACGCCTCCAGGCCGCGGCGGCGCGGCTCGACGTCGCGGGCGCGCAGCAGCGGGCGCGGCAGCAGGCCCTGCGTCCTTGCCGGCAGCGCGTGGCGGCGCATGGCGTCGGGCGGCAGCGCGGCGCGCAGCTCGCGGTGCAGCGCAAAGAACTCGCGGAACCTGCGCGCCACCACCCACCCCACCGGCGCCAGGCGCGCGCCCGCCGCGCGCTGCTGCACCTCGATCAGGTACACGACGTGCGGCGCGCCGTCGTCGTCGCCGCTGCTGCCGCTGCCCAGGCCGCCGCTGCCGCTGCCCAAGCCGCCGCTGCCGCCCAGGCCGCCGCTGCCGCCCAGGCCGCCGCCCACCGCCCGCGGGATGTGCACGCGCGTGCGCTGCGGCGACAGCGCGTGGTCCGCCGTCGCCGCCGCCGCCGCGTACGCGCGCTGCTGCTGCGCCAGCGCCAGCGCCTCGCGCCGCAGCCCGCCGTACGACGCCCGCAGCACGCGCTGCTCGTGCGGGCGCCGCCGCGCCGCCGCCTGCCGCATCAGCGCCCGCACGATCGCCATCTGGTGCGCCGTGCGCGCCGCCGCCCGCGCCACCAGCGCCGCGCGCTCGCCCACAAACAGGTCGCCCGGCGCCGGCGGCGCCACCGCGCGCCCGATCACCAGCGCCTCGGCCTCGTCGCTCTCCACGTCGCTTTCCGTGTCGCTGGTGGCCTCGCTCTCGCTGCCGCTGCCGCCTGCGTCGATCGGCGCCAGCTGCCGCTGCTGCTGCTGCTGGTCGTCGTCGTCGTCGTCGTCGCCATCGTCTGCCGCTTCGCCCAGCCCAATTGTCCGCAGCGACGCGCTGAGCCGCCGCACCTCCGAGCGCCCCACGCGCACCGACCGCCTCGCAGGAGCCGCCATTGCCGCTGGGGCTGGCTCTTCAGGGAACGGCTCTTCAGGGACTGCCGTTATCTCTGAGGCTGCCACTGTCTCTGGGGTTGGCCCCTTAGTGGCCGCCATTGTCTCTGAGATTGGCTCTTCAGGGACCGCCATTGTCTCTGGGGTCGGCTCTTCAGGGACCGCCATCGCCAGCGGGGCTGCCATTGTCAGCGGGGCTGCCATTGTCAGCGGGGCTGCCATTGTCAGCGGGGCTGCCATTATCAGCGGGGCTGCCTCTGACCTATCCGTGCTGACCAATGGGGCTCCAGGCCGCCCCCGCATGCCCGCAAACGTCCACACGCGGCTCTGCCGCTTTGGCCTCGCCGGCGATGGCGACGACGACGACGACGTAGCCACGGCAGGCGCCGAGCACGATGACTCGCCAGACACCGATCTCCGCCCAACAGACCCCTCCGCCGTCGCTGAGCGCGCCACCGACAGCCTCCTTTCCTGCCCATTTCGTGCAAAGAGCGATGCCTCCAAGTGGTCCTGTCTCGGCGTCACGTAATACTCCTTGAGGAACCTCGTATACAGGGCGCTCCTCAGAAACGGCGGGAACTCCGCCTGCTCCATGTGCCTGAACACCGCCGCCTGCACAAGGCAGATGAGGTCAAACGCCTCCACACACACCTCGGGTCCCATGTGCTCTGTATCCAGCTCCACCGACGCCCGGTGCCGATGCCCCTTGAGGCACCTCTGCACGCGGGACACCGCCGCCTCCACCTCGCTACCCAGCCCAGCCAACTCATCCACACGCAGCGTAAAGTACGTCTTCCACAGGGAGCCCACCACGCTGGGTAGCACCGCCACGTCCATTGACGCCTGCCGGACGCCCTCCACGTTGACCCAGAACTCGAGTATGAACCGGTGCCCGATCAGATCCATAAACTCTGCAAACGCCGAGAGCGACGACACATTGGTCAAAATCTCATGCAGCGTGAACTGGGGCGGCCCCAGCTTCGCTGGATCATCGCGGTGCTCGTAGTACGTGGACGCTCGAGACACACCCGAGCGCCTATCAACAGATGCCAGCGAGCTAAACGGTGAAATAACCGACGACGCCGAATTACCACGCCGCCTACCAACACCACCGCTGCCGCCAGACTCCCCACGCTGCAATGATTCCAACCGCCGCTCGGCCTTTTTCTTTGCTACGTAGAGCCGATTAATATACACTATTGTATCTCCCACCCGCTGCCCATGCACAATATCGTCCTTGCTCTGCCCCATGATCAGTATGCGCCGCTTGCGGATCTGCGCCAAAATGTCCTCGCGTATCCGACCCAATTCCACCCCATCATTGCACTCGTCGATAGTCGTCATGAACTGCTCATACGTCCGCACGTTGGATGGGTCACTCACCAGATCGCCCTCATTATAGAGCGCCTCCTCGTCATCCACCGGCTCCCGTGCTTGCTGGTCCAGCGCGTCTCTCAGCTCATTGACCATATGCTGCTCGCGTATCAGCCGCTCCAGCTGCCCATCCAACACCTGGTTGATCGTATCGGGCTCCGCCACACTCAGCACAAGGGGCGCCAATAGGGCGCCATTGAGGAGCTCGCGTACGAGCACGCGATGCGGCGCAAACGTCGACTGCTCGGGCCCCAAGATAAGGGGCAAAACCAGGTCGACTACTCTGCGGATATGCCCCAACACCAATTTCTTTTCCTCTCGCTTCGCACCCGCCTCATCATTACCGTCATCATCGGAGCTGCGCAACGATCGTAATGCGGGGTGCAGTTTATACGCTTGCTCCACACGAAGCCGATCCTCAGCCGTCACCACTCCACTCGGCGAGTCTTCCGCTCCACTGGGTGGGAGGGCTTCGCGGATAGCCCGGATATGGGCAGTGACGAGTGGCAGTATCTGCCCAACAAAAAGCTCTGCCGTATCGATCTTCCCCCTGACTCTCTCCGCCACACCCTCGATGGCCTGTGCCATTTGCGCAAACACGCACCGGGGAAACGACGTATCCGCAGACAATTCGCGAAACCACTCTTGCACAAAATCACGAACCACCAGTCCCAACACTTGCCCCAGCTCGTGCTCCAACTGCTCGTACCCTTCTCCGAGCGATATGCGCGGGTACTCCCATTTGTCGCTATTGAACTCTGTCGGAAACAGCGACGAAAACCCCGCCTCTTTGCCAATCACCAACGACGCAAACCCCAGACGTGGGATACGCTGTACTGGCGGCTCTAGGGGTAGCGCTCCGGGGGAATTGCCAGGGCGCGTCTTCAATTTGCGTTCACGCCGGTGCTGGAACCAATACGATACTAGGACGTTGGTTGCTAGGAGCGTTGTCACTGTTGCTCCGAATATAAACGGTGCTAGTAATAGGTACCCTAGGACCACGCGCAGTGCGGCAACTATGCCCGAGTACATTTGGCCAAATACTAGTGAAATGCAAAATAGATTCAAAATAAAAGTAAAAATATAATAAAATAAAAACAAACTGCATGTGGATGACAGAGGTGCAGATGCATCACGTGTAGTGCCCTCTCTTGATCTACTTGCTTTGATCAACAATAGACTAATGAACAAAAGCAGTCCAAACAATGCGCTAAAAGTACCGAGTGCTCCCAGCGACACCTTTTAAAAAAAGGGCCCTTCCCCGCCCTCGCCCACACACATTTTTCCTAGACATGCCTTTCATCATTAATTTTTTTCCTCTAGCAAATACTCACTATGCCATTGCCACCAACACCCGAACACATCCTACACAAAACATTGCACGACCGCTTCTATACCGCCAAAACCATAGCCGAACGTTCATTACTCTCCCTAGCACTCCAAGCATTCTCCGTACTAGTTGAACAGCGTCGGGAATCCGAATCTCGCTCTCGCTCTATTCTACGCGACATCCAGCACACGGAGGCACAGCTAGGCGAATTGAGCTCAGTGTTTGACCGCTATTTACAAGGCTCAACCAAATACACACCAGATGATGCCCGCATAATGGACTCATTGGGCGATAGGCTGACTGCCCAGGAAAATAGGCTGCGCATGGTCAAGGCTGATTTGGCTGATGCTGAACAGCGATTTGCTCAGTTGGTCACGGCGTGGGCAACTGCACGGTTTTGAAATAGAAAGATTTGGATTTGGTCCATTGAAATAAAATTATTTTTTGTACACTAAGCACACGTGCTTTTTTCTTTTCTTTTTCAATTGTCAAAGAACTGGCCGTCTTTTTGTCAAGTAAAAAACGACAAAGACGGCTTTCAGCACATTTCCGCTTTTGTTTTTGTTTTTGGAGCTATCCGCGCCTAATCTCTTCTTTAAAAGAAATGCTTCCGCATTTATTTTTGATTGCCGTTATTCTCATTACTATTACTTTCTCGCTGCTTTTTTTATTCCAATGACCGTCAAGATTTTTTCTATTGTTAGTGCCGCTCTCTTGCTTGCCCGCTCTGGTAGCGGACAGACGTATCTCTTAGGCAATACTGATAGTACACTAGACCGCAAGTACAATCATCTGCCCGTGTACTCCTCGTTTCTGCGTCCTGAAATACCCGTCATGGACATGTACTCCGCCGACATGACTTGCCGTTCACTAGACATGAACGACAAAGTAAAGCCTTACCAAGTCACCGCCGGCCAGATGGTACCACTCTCCTTTGAGTCAAACGCAGTATCACCTATCTCCAACCAACCAATCAAGGGGCCCTGCAGCTTCTACCTAAGCGATACCAAGACAAAGGGGAAAGGCGCTGTATGGTTCCCCATCGAGAAAAACACATACGGAGGCGGCTTGTGGTGTAGCGAGAATATCAAGAAGAATGGCTACACCCATGGCGTGGTTATTCCCAAGGAAGTGCCGCCAGGTACCTATTACCTCAGAACCGAGATTATTGACCTGGGTTCGAGTATAGGAAAGGGTATTGTGGATTTCACTAGGGGCCCACACTTTTTTGTCAATTGTATGGCCATCACTGTCACTGGCTCTGGCAAGGCTTCTCCCAAGGGGTACAAGATTCCGGGTATTTACAATAACGCAGAGTCAAAGTTTATTATTAACGTTGATGATGCTACCGCGAGCTCAAAGTTCATTCTCCCTGGCCCCGAGATGGACTCATCCTTGGCATTCAAGTTATAGACCTTCTGTCATTTGCTGTTAATGCAAAATACAGGAAATAAAGAATATATCTTGCTAGTTAGTTTAGTTCTTTACTATAGTTTCTTTGAGTACACTTGGCTTACACATTGGCTAACCTTATCCATGCATTTTATTTGCCTTTATTAGATACACAGGCTCTATTCTTAGAACGGCTATCTGCTACACGTCTGGTCTTTTAGGGCGAATGCACCCAATTCTCGTGCTAAAAATGGCCATATGCTCACTCTTCATGTCTCACGATTTGAAAGGCGCACATCACACGATTTGCATATGAAGCCGTGAGCCGATGCCTCTTTGTAGGTAAAAGCTCAAAGCTGCCAGGTTTCTTTGACAATGCTTTAAATAGATATCCAAGTGCCAATGGCCAGTATGGTTAATTGCCTTTGCCGCTTGCCTTTTGCAAAATCAGAGTAAAAAGAGCTCCTTTCCATTTTAGCAGCTTTATTGCATAATAGCTCAAAGAAGCAATCGGACAAAAAACCCCCTTTGTGTAAACAGACGCGTAGTATGAGCACCAAGCAAAAGAAAAAATTTTGGCCAAGAAATTTCAGTTAATTTGGTTGAGAGAAAGCTAGCATAAAACGTGTAGAACTTGCGAAAATTGGATATAAAATGGGAGCCACGACCCTGCACAGCTTTTCTTTTCAATTCACTCCACCATATCAATTTTTTTACAAGCTTTTATTTTGCTCTATTTGTGCTCCATTTATTTTACACTCTTCTCGAACCATTACTCTTAGCTCTTTCATGAAGCTCACGTTGATCGCTATAGCATTAGGCACAGCCTCATGCATGGCCCAGGCAGTTAGGTCCTTCACTTATATGGGAGGAATTGGTAGTTCAGGCAATTCTCTTAAAGATTGGACCCCCAAGACTATGTTGCCATACTTGCATAACAGGCATATTCCTGTTAGCAATGTTAACTCTCACCACCTGGTATGCCGTACGCCTAACATGGGTGCGACTACTGCATTTTACACAGCCGAAGCCGGAAAGACTATTCGCATTACGTGGGCAGGTAAACTTGAGTTGAAAGCCAACAAAGAAAATAATGATAGCGAAGATGATGAAGACAATTTGGCAGTTGGCCCATGCTCGTTCTGGCTTGCCCCATATGATACCCAAGGCAAAGGGAGGGTGTGGAGCAAGATTCACGAGTACATTTACTCTAATACGAATAGCGTTGCCCCTGGTTGGTGCACGGCTATTATTGCCAAGAATAATGGCCTTTATGAATTTACCATTCCCAGTGATATTCCTAGCGGCAAATACATC
Organism: Coemansia sp. RSA 2050; assembly: GCA_027578835.1. NCBI lineage: Eukaryota > Fungi > Kickxellomycota > Kickxellomycetes > Kickxellales > Kickxellaceae > Coemansia > Coemansia sp. RSA 2050. The sequence continues at coordinate 20,650 of JANBSU010000061.1, read as the reverse complement.
CTTCGATCCGAGATTATAGATATTAGGAAGGCTCATATAAGCTATAGTAGCGACTTTACCATGGGCCCTCGTTTTTACTCCAACTGCCTCCAGATAGAAATTAAAGGAGGTAGAACAGGCTCGCTTAATAACCAGGTCGACATTATGGCGGCCTACAAGCCGTACTACATGGAGCCCATGCTCATCAGCGAGATGAATCATATTGGCTTCAAAGTCCCCGGAGATAAGCCAAATTCATCATCCTAGTATACCACCCAAGCCCGTTTAAGCGAATGCAATTTAACCTTCTGGCTGCAAAGGTCCAACGTTTTACTCAAGGTTAAAGAGGCACACTTTGGGACGCATGGGTTTGTTATGTGGAATCGTCGACGGTTTTAAGCTAAACACGAAGTCAAACCTCATTGTCATTACCTATGCGAGGCTTGAACTTGATACTGCCAAGATCACTTTAACACAAGCCATTCTTTGATTTTTAGGTATGTCAGTGGGGCGCTTTTACTTTTTAGCTACTTTATCTGCACTCGTTGAGTAAACATGCTTTTTTGAACACTTATTTTTATTAAACATTTTTGCATCATTATTGAGCAGTAGTGTTGAAGCTTGTAGAGTAAACACATCATAGTGTACAGCAGAGTCACAGTAGATTTTTTATTTAACACTGGACATCCAACACTTGCCATCCATGTTGTATTAGAGTGAAGCAGTTGTCAGGGCTGGGAGGCAATTCTATTAACTTTTAACCTAAAAAGTCAGAGTACTTGCTGTTGTATGTCAGATTTTATAAGGCTATATTGCTTCAAGCATACGCAATACCTTGCTTTATTAATATATCCACTATAGGGAGATTAAAAAAGCTATACGAGGTAAAGAAGCTAGCTCACCAGCACAATTGCCCACTGCAGATGTTAGCCCTAGGCATTTCCATCCAAACATGTCTAAAGACATCACATTGCATGTGTTAGATAGTACTATATGGGTTTAGAATAAACCCTATATATAATTATCCTAAATATACGAGTTAAAATAACTAAAGAGATCTCGCACCACTAATGCCCCGTAGCGCCATATTTAAACAGCGCCGCCATAGTCACTTGTAATCATAATCGCAAGATTATGATCATGGACTCGTAATCGCGATCTGGCCGACTATACTCGCTGCTATCCAACAGCATGTATGCCACCATTGAAGATTGGTGCACTTGATGAGTGGTATTAAACTACACTGGACAGCCAATTATTTTTTGTCTGATCTACAGGGATCAATTCTTGCCTTCCTCGTGCCAAGAGTGGCCACATGTTTATCTTTGCGTCCCGGCATGTGAAAAAGGCACATGTCACACTCTCTACACGTGCTAAGGCCGTTTGCATATATTTCTTTATAGTAAAGGACGCCTTTTCTAATTGCAGCAAAGCCGCACACCAGCTCAAAAGGAGCTGGTGGACTCTAAGGACCATTGTGCAGAAAGGCGCTTTGTGGACCATTAAGCAAAAAGATTTCTTTTTGCCTAGAGACGTTAGCCAGTATGTCCAAGCAAGAGCTAGTAGAAAAAATAGAGCTCTTGTAAAATTTTATCCATAAATTGGGAGGCACATCCTTGTCTAGCTTTTTTGCTGCTCTTGCACTCAACTTTTACATTCTATTCTACATTTACCACTTTTTTCAACTATCATGAAGCTTGCGTTGATCGCAATGGTGTCATGCATGGCACTGTCTGTCAAGTCCTATGCCTATGTAAGAGGAATCGCTAGTTCAGAAGACTATTCAGGCGTTGAAGTTATGGGTGCCATGCTACCATATGAAGAGAACAGAAATATGCCTGTTATTGATGTCAATTCCAACGACTTGCTCTGTCGTACGTCCAATATGGATGCCACTGTTGTGCCATATGTTGTTCAGGCAGGAAAAAGTGTTCGGATTTCTTGGGCAAACGATGACACTTTTCCAGCCTATAGCGGCATTAAGCCTGTTGGTCCATGCTCTTTCTGGCTTGCTCCCTACCATACCAAGGGCGTTGGGTCTGTGTGGAGCAAGATTTATGAATTTACAAATAATGGCAGCGATAATAGCCCCAGTTGGTGCACTAACACTATTGAGGATCTTAAGGGGGTTTATACTCTAGACATCCCTGGCGGAATTAAACCTGGTTTGTATATTCTTAGAGTCGAGATTATCGATATAAGACAGGCTTACAAAAGCAACTATGACGATTACACCATGGGCCCTCGCTTCCATTCAAATTGCCTTGTACTCCAAATCACTGGCAGTGGTACCGCAGATCTTAGAACTCCTGTAAGCATTCCTGATACCTACAAGCCATTTTACAGAACACCAATGCACCCCAAAGGAAAACCAATTAGCCAATTTAAAGTCCCTGGGCCACCTCCTTATCCTGTGATTAGAGGAAGAATGCCAAGATAATTGATTTTATTCTCAAAACAGGTATATCCATCACTTGATATTGAGATAATCGCTTTTGAGGAAATACGGGCTTATTATGTAGATGCTTAGGCCCCAATGTAAAGCCTTTATTGTATTGGGCCGGGCCAAGTATCTTAGCTCCCTAGTCAACTATTATACACACTTGCTTATTTACATATCTATTCCATACGCTCAACGGTCGCTTTAACAGATATCTCGGTTAAAAGGGTCTAACCATTTTACAGGGTTGAAGCGACGCTTTTTAGGGTTTACAAGTTTGTTGCGTGAAGGGGCTTAAGGCTACAAGTTGTACACAAAGACAAATCCCTCTTATTTTGCTTATTCTGCGCTTCTATTAGACGCAATCGTTATTTTTATTAATGCCTTTCTTGGTTTTAGGCAAGTCAATTTTTTTGCACTCATTAACAGACACATTTACATTCAAGTGCAATTATTTTTATCAACTAGCTTCTGAAACATTGCTGGGTATTAACATAGGCAGTAATATTGTGGTTGTAGCAGAGTGCTAACTAGAGAGGATCCTTTCATTAGTCAACAGATAGCCACTGATTTTGTTGGATAGCAGCGAGTATAGTCGGCCAGATCGCGATTACGAGTCCATGATCATAATCTTGTGATTATGATTACAAGCGACTATGGCAGCGCTGTTTAAATATGGCGCTACGGGGCATTAGTGGTGCAAGATCTCTTTAGTTATTTTAACTCGTATATTCAGGATAATTATATATAGGGTTTATTCTAAACCCACATAGTACTATCCAACAGATTTCCTTCTAGCTATAGGTGACAAATTAGAGCAGTAAGCAAAGTTGACAAAAAAGCCACTAAAGCCTACAAGCGCTTGCTTTTTACACACCCATCTTCAAGAGAACTAAAAGAGCGGCTCCTTTTTATTAAGCGCTATTACAATGAAAGACAGCTAAAAGCATTTTTTACTTTGACTTTTTAGCCTTTGAATAATGCACACTCTTTTAAAGAACTAGCTCGAAAGACAAAGATGCTTTGAACTAGCGCCTTTTACTATTACTTTTGAGCGCAATCCCCTAAAAATCCCCTTCACTTCCCTACTTTTTACTATTTTCCACTCTATTTTTGCCAGCTAGCTTGGTTTTGACTTATTATCATGTTCAACAGACTCATACACTATTATGGATTTGCCGTACTACTTGTTATTGGCACGTTGGCACAAACATATCTCAAGGGAATCTATGAGGAAAACCCTTCCAAAATTGACTCCTCGTGCAAGCTTCCTCCTCTCTCAAACGATCCTTCCAACCCAGTGACCGACATAAGCTCTATGGACTTGAGGTGCCGGACTAGTGACATGAATGGCCCCACTGTGCCTTATGCTGTCAAAGCAGGAAGCTCAATCAAGCTTTTATTCGATGCGTGGAAAAAGTCGCCAATCACAAAGAAGCATTTAGTTGGACCCTGTAGCTTTTTTCTAAGCAAGAGAAGCACCAAGGGAGAGGGAGAGGTGTGGTTTCTAATCAATCAAGTGGCTACTGTAGACGACAAGTGGTGCTCGAGCATCATCCAAAAGAATGGCGGTATACACACATTGACTATTCCCACCAATATTACTGCTGGTGAGTACTACTTGCGGACTGAAATCTCTGATAGCAATAAAACTGATCCAGAGGACTTGGTGTTTATTTCTGATAAACCACAGTTTTATGTCGACTGCATTACGCTGAAAATCGCTAGCAGCTATTCTGGTGAGGGCCCAAAGAACTTTATTAGCATACCCTGGGACAAGAAAGGTTCAGGAAGCTCCAATCCAGATGATGGCTTAACCACCATCTTGAACGACTCTTTGCCAACGGATATCAATTAGTTTTTTATTTAATTTTTAATTTTTTAAAAAAAAATAGTAGTATTAGTTTACGCTTATAGTTAAGCAATTATTGCCAATAAAAGCCTATTTAGGCGGGCCCTGAAACCTGCTAGTCTCCTAGAATGTCTATGGGGTAGTAAACTCGAATGGAATGCTCTTGTTAGTATCCAAGTAATCGGGCGAGTCTACAAATATCTCGTGAGTCTTGATCAACTCAAACATGCCTTGCGGATATTTATCTCCATAGGCGTCGGTGGGTAGCTCAGCTGCAACAGCCCTGAGTCCTGTAACTTTGGTCAGCGCAATGGCAATATTGGTGGTTGAGTAATAGCCGCTGGGCACGGGGAAGACTTTTCCCTTTGACCGTTCGCGGTTGTCAATAGTGAATTTGACATAGGGGCCCAGGTCGCGGCTAACATCAGCATAAGGGAGCTTGCGGTTGACATCGCCAGGAAAAGCGAGAGCTACAGCATCGCCAGACTCGTTCCTCCCAGCGCCTTGAATAAGTTCTGATGGTAGATTCCCATCTGCACTATAGCCGAGTCAATGGGTCAGGAAAGTAGGCACTCCTGGTTCTTGTACTTGCCCTCAAAATGAAGAACCTCCGTAATCTCGCCATTGAGCAGTTTTTTGGCGCTTGGCAAAGTGCTAAGCACGACAAAGCCAATGTTTTCGGCGCTGGCTAATTCAATAACCGAATGGTGGGTGGGCGGAGGTGTATTACAATTCATGCAAAGTAAAAGAAATAAAAGAGTGATTTTTATGTGGGATGCCAAGAGGCCAGTAAGTAGACGAAAGAACCCGCTAATGAGACAAGCGGAACTGGTGGCGAGCGAGTTATAGATACTATGACGATGCTTGAATAAAACAGACACAAGGCAAGTGTCTAAGTAGATGCACTTTAAGAATGCTGGTGAGGAAGAAGAGACCGCGCGGTCAGCTCATGAATAAATCAAAAAGGGATGGTTGGCACTGTTCACATAGGTGCACGCTCATTAGAGAAAAAGTCATCAGTCATTAGCATAGAGGTATTCCCCCCGAGTAGATGCGTGAGTCCAAAGTCGTGGAAAAACGAAAGCGTCGATCAGTCCAGCTGTATAAACGACAAGAATCCCACGACACAGAAACATGAGCAAAGAGAGAGCTTTTTTCACGCGCAGGGAGAGGGCCAAGTAGGCCACCAAAAGTAATGCGAAGAATAATGCAGCTTTTTTTATGTTCGAGGGTAAGCAGAGGGCCGACGATATGTGTGCGCTAGTTCGCGACAAGTAAAAGGGAAACGAATATCCGACATCGACATAAGCATATTTGTGCAGTCTGAGCACCAAAAGTAAGCAAGTGGCGACGGTTACGTCCGTAGTAAAAAAATGCGATAATGGCTCCAGATTATTTCGATAGCGATACCGGCCAAGCGAGATTGTTTGCTTCTCCGAAAAAAGCTGTATTCGTAGTGTTCCGAGATAGATGGGAGATAGGGCGAATAGAGTGGTGCACCTTTGCTTGCTCAAGCAACAAAAATAGAAGCGACAAAAGACAGGTGACGACGTATTGCGATATCAGAAAAGAAAGAAAAAACGAACAGCGGACGAATAAGGGCAAGAAAGGAGGAGCACCAAAAAAAGGATGCGGGTAAAATGCGGGTAAAATGCGGTAGATGCTTTTAGTGTGATAGGACTATGCCTCCTGCCACCAGCAAAAATGGGCAAATATTGGGAGAAGGAACGGTACTGGTAACAAGAGGCATAGTCGACTAGAGCACAGATAAAGAGGATACGAGGGGAAAAAGAAAGTTGGCGGTAGTGGAATTGCCCAGTCCTTTTATACACTTTGGCAGGTTCAGAGAAGCCCGCTTGCTGGCTCCATTTTCTGGAAAAGTAGGGATAGGCAAGGGGCCATTACAGAAAGATGTAGGCGATCCATATCCCTAATTTGTCCACGCGGCTACAGCAATATCTGGATAGAGAATGGGGAGATTTCTTTGCGGCAATGGGAATAGTGTGTTTGTGTTTACATGCGTGACGATCTTATCTATGGGATTCACGAGCCGTGACAAGGGGCTATCGCTTTATCACAAAGACATTAGGAGTGGGGTCTTGGCATTGTTTTGCAATTAAAAGCGGGCGATCTCTCCTCAAAAATCTATTAATAGGAATACGTGATCTGATCAATTGGCTGCAGCAACTCTGATCTAGATGTGTCACATGGTCTGTAACTGGGTTGGTCAGCAAAGGAGCAAGGCACACGTGAGGCGTGGCTGCAAGAACAAGCAGACCCGGGACTGAGCCAGACACTGAGAGAGAAAAGTGTTGAGAACACATGACCGCTTCAGGGGATAAAGGAAAAAAAATGTTCCTCTGCGTGTAGAGTCTGGGGGGCGACTTCAGAGTTTGGATGCTTCACACTTTTCTTTGGTATATTAAAAAACACCCCAATATTATCTAATTTCAAACTTTTTTTTTCCTTCTGTTGCATTCACATTACATTTTATTTAGAATGGAGGTGGATATTGCGCCGATAACGCTAGAGACTACAAAGACGCTGGCCAGGCTCTATCCGTCCGACACACACAGCCAGACAGCCCGAAGCAGTAGCGACGGGCTTGGGGAGCCCTTGCCACGGCTGTCAGCATACGACGGGCAACCCAGAGCCCAAGTGCTAGACAGCTTTTTTGCGGCCGACTTTATCCCACCATACCAGAATACAGGCAGCAGCAGTAGCAATAGCAGCAGTCGAGGGCGAACGCAGGCGCCCACTGCGGCGGATCACGAGTCATATGGCGTAAAGTACGTTCGCTACCTGCACCAGTTCTCGCAAGACCAGCTGGCTCGGCTCAAGACCGACGATGCCGACGACGAGCGAGTGTTTGTAGACAAAATCGTCGCCGAGTTGGGAGCCAGCGGGCGCAGCGTGTGGGATTCGTCGGCTCGAGAGGCTGTGCTGGCATACGCAATAGTCGTTCAGGTGCGCATCGAGCGGTCGCCAGAGCTCTTGGGGCCGTTGGGGTCGAGGCTTGCAGAGGCGTTCTGGGCTTCGCGGCTGCCGAGCAGTCTGTGGCGGTCCATCCACTCGCACCTCGTACAGTCGGCCGCTGCAGCAGCCGACTCGCTTATGCAGCCACCACTAGCGCCGCCGGGCCCCACTGTGCGGGCTGATGAGTTGGAGGTAGCAGTGGAGCTGCTGTTTCTGTTTTCCAACTGGTCGGCCACGGGCGTAGCAGGCTCGGTGTGTGGTGCCATGGGCATGCGAGCCACCCAGCGCGTATGTGTTGCAGTGGAGCTGTTTACGCGATACGCGCGCCACACGCAGCGGAGGCGGGGGTCATCGGCGGCTCCCAAGCCCGCCGGCACTGACGCTGGGGCCGAGGCGGGAGGAGCTGTGGGGCGGGTGCAGCGGCTGCGGGTGGGGCACAAGGCGCTGCTGCTGCTAGAGGTGACGTGGCGCCTTGTGGTGGGCGGCGAAGAGCAAGCGCTACGGCGCATTGGCGACAACTCTGCCGAGAAAGCGCGCAGTGGCATGGGGAAGTTGGGCCTGGCTCGCGACGCGCTGAGGCAGATCAGAGAGTCGGTGGAAAAGTACCCGCTGCTGGCTTCCGACATGCTGGCCGACGCTGAGCGGCTGCAGCCCTTTGTGCACCCGTTCGATGGCCATCTGACGCGGGTCACTCAGCTGGGTCGCTTCGGACCCATCCGCACCCAGAGCGCTGCTGCTGCTGCTACCAGCCCCTCGCCGCTGCCCGGCTTGGCTGCAGGGGCGTCGCCGTCGACGCACATGCTTCTGGTTGACATGCTGGCACGCATGGACACCGCTGCCAAGGGCCCAGCCCTACCTCAGCCTCCGCCGCAGTCGCCTCTGGCCGGCCAGCCGGTTCGCAAGCCGCGTGAGCTGGGGCTCTCGCAGCCACCCCCGCGCGCGGCACGTGAGGCCATTGATGCATATGTGGCGTGTGTGCGCATGACGCGATCTGAGCGCGAGTACGCCGAGTGGTGGCACCGCCTCATCAGAGAGCGCGGCATGCCGCTGAGCCTGACTCTGAACGCCGGCGCCAACGCCGGAGCCAAGCGCGGCATGAGCAGCGACGTCACCATCAACTACACCGACGCCGATGCCGACCAGCGCCGACGCAGCGCATCTGGGCAGCGCTTTGAGTTCTGCGGCGTGGTGGAGGCTGAGGACCTGCCCGGCCTGGAGATGCACTTGGATGGCCGCGATGCCGAGATAGCCTGGCCGCCTGCCACAGCGCCGGAGCCTGAGCTGCTGCGGGCGGGCTATGCTGACCTGTACCGCGCTCTGTTTCCGCTGCTGCCCGCGCTGTGCCGGGCCCTGGTGCTGACTGCTGTTAACTGGTCGCCTGTTGAGCGTGAGCTGCCCCCGCGCCCCTTTCTTGTTGGAGTTGGCCCGCCACAGGTCTCGGCTGCCACGTGCCTGGGCGTTGTAAAGTACCCCACGCCAGCGCCAGCCCTTGGCCCTCTGAGTGCCAGTTCCGAGGTCCCAGCCCGCGCTTCGTCGCCCACCAGCCCACTGGGCGGATCCAATGTCAAGCGCCTGCTGACGTCATCGGCCTCATCCCCGTCTTTGCCGAGCGGAAGCGGCAGCACTAGTGCTAGCGATGGCTCAGCCCGCTCTACTGCGTCGCTGCACAGCGGCGGCTCGGACTCGTCTGATGCGTCGGTGTCGTCAGCTGCAGCCCTGCAGAGGCTCTCCAAGCCCACGCACCCCCACGCGCCAGCCGAGCTCTCAGCGCGGCTAGTGACGCAGTACGCGCAGTGGCAGGCAGTGGGCGGGCTGCTGATGCGCGTTATGCTGGGGCTCCAGGCCAACCACGTCCTGCAAGCCGACTACATGGCGCAGCTGCTGATGAACGAGAACCTGATTCCCGCTTTCTTTTGGTGGCTGGGCACTGCCAACCTGGATCTATGCGTGGACCTTCCGCCGTCTATCCGCGCCCACACTTTCATGGCCACATACGCCCCCTCGTCGTTTATCGGCGGGGAGTGGGCGCCTGCTATCCGCGGCCTGCATGACTGCATGCGGGTCTTGCGCCGTCTGACGTCACACAACGGTCTGCGCAAGGGTCTTTTGTACAAAAACAAAGCTCTGTACTTTTACGCTCGCCTACTGAAGCTTCCACACGCGTCTATTCGCCAGATCGCCGCTGAGCTGTACCGAGACATCATGCCCGTTGTGTCCAAGAAGCAGAAGCTGCAGCCAGCGTGTCTCGAGAGTATTGCTCATGTCTATGTCAATGCTCCGCCCTCGCTTGCTGACGCCTTTTGGCTTGCCGACTTTTCGCTTGACCCGCAAATCGAGATGCACAGGCATGTGGAGCTTTTGCGGCTGCTGCATTTCTACCATTACGAGGCCTTTGGGCTTCGGCTGCCCCGCGACCCGGCTCTCTTTCCCTCGCTTGTCTCGCAGGTGGTTGACCCTCCGCCGCCAGCTACTTCCCGCCACAGCCATGCTCGCCACTCGTCGCTGCTGAAGCCCCTGGCTACAGGAAAGAGGAGCTCAGCCGTGGCCCAAAGGTCCTGCCGCCAGAGCGGGGCTGCCATGGGCGAGTACAGCTGGCTGCTGTGGGAGTCCGATTTGGAAGACACGCTAAACGACGTGTATCCTGCACCAAAGAGCACTACTACTACTTGAATGCATCAAACCTCTGTACTTTATATTTTTTGTTAGTGTTCTTGTCCAAAATGCTCTACGGATGTCAGCTGTTTAGAAGAGGCTAGTACTTCTGGACTTTTTCGTACTTGTAGAATTCTATACGGTACTTTTCGAGAAGCCTCAGCACCTGCCCAAACGGTCTATTGGGCAGTTGGTCTTTGACGTCTTTCCAGATCACGTCATCCGCCGATTTCCTATCAACCGCCGCTCTAACCACATCCAGCTCCGCATCGGTCAATGGTGGGGCCCTCTCCAAATCAAATATAGGAGATAGCTGTCCCTTCTTAACTGTTATCGCCGCCATACTTCTCTTCCCCCCTGCCAGCAGCGGCTCCATATCCCTGGCCCTTGACGGTCTCAGCAGCGGGCATAGATCCATGAGCAGGAGCAATTCGCTCTGCGACCAATTCTTAAAAACCTCTCCCCTCTTCCCCATTTTCTTTTCCTTTACCTCCGTGAGAGCCGGTTCCGGCGGCGTACACAGCTTGTGGAGCCAGGTGGCGGTCTCCGCGTCCGTCGCAAAGTCATGGGACAGAAGCTGGTCTGCTGTTGTGCCTGCGTCAATAACGGAGGCTTCCTTTTTGGTAGCTAGGTTTTTGTGTCGCATCCAACTACGCGTCATATAGGAAGCCATGAACTTGCATTCGCGGGCATCCCGGTCGAGTCGCTGGCTTAGGAGGTTCCAATCGGGCTCTGTGTTTCTGTGGACCTGGAGCGCCCTAATATAGATGAATAGGGCACGGCGTTCGGCTAATGTCCAGAGTCTGTGCGATGGCGTGGCTCCGGTCCATTGGCCGTGGGGATTGTGGTTGGGGAAGAGGAATTTGACAGGTTGGGTACTTTCTGAATCATTTGTCAATAGACGGCTGCTGTTGAGGAGTGGTCGGGCAGTGCGTGGTAGGCGGAATATGCGTGGTATCATTATTTAAGGCGGAGTCAAAAGTGAAACTTGCTTTTAAAAATAAAACTTGCGCGGTTTGATTTGCAAACAACTGTGGTACTGACCATAAACAAAATATGGGCTTATTTGTGTTCAATGAAGTGTTACTGATGGTGATTGGTTTTGTTGGGGTTGTATTTGTTGCATCTAGCCAACTGGTAGCTACTAAAAAAAGATACCTAAAAAACTGTGGATGCTTAGGAATTAAAAAAAAATGAAGAGAATGGAGTGGGGACAGCTTGCCAGCCGAATGTAGGCAATGACTGGGAATATTCTACAATAATATTGTTGGTCCTGGAGCAGCTTCGCCCCCTTGTTCAAAATGCTTTCTGCTTTGAAGAATTCACGTGCTCCTTTTAATACTAGGGGGCAGACTTGGTGCATGTTTCCGTTTTTGTTTTTTAATTCAAAGCAATTGTTGCCATGCAAAGTGCATTTTTCTTCTTAGTTAGTGGACTGCACGCCTGAAGATGGGCAGAGGGCAGCAAATCTCACACAGCCTCAATTGCCTCCTGCAAGCAAGGAAAATGCTGTCTCCTTCTGCTATAAAAAGCCAAGATCCTTCTCCTTCCACTTTTTCCTCCACATCTATTACCACTACTTTCTCCACCAATTATTTTTATTGCAGCTTTTGGACTATTAAAATGGCTGATTGCAAGGTGCAATATGTGTTTGTTCAGCATATGATTAACAACGAGTATGAGGTTTTAAATATTATTCCATCTAATGCTTCTGACGCATTAAATGGATTTTTTTCATCAAAGTTTTATGCTCCCAACGCGGAAATAATGTATGTCATTTGTAAAGAAGTGTGGATTCCAGTTAGTAGAGAAACTCTTAAAAATTTTAAGAGCGGAGATGATGAAGGTTATGTCTATATTTTATATTTAACAGAAAGTGAGGTGAAAAATGCTTATAACAAAGCAACTAATGAAGGGGATCAATCTTTATTGACTTATTTTATCCAATTGAGAGTGGAGTATATTGAAAATCTGAAACTAATGCAATCTAATATAAAGCAACCGTTGGAACAAATTGTGCTTTCAGAGATGGTAAACCATGTATTTGTTGGATGTGAAGAAAATGGAACGTATGAAATTAAGAAAGCTTTTTTAAAAGGAGAGCATTGTGATTCTAAGTTTTATCTATTAAATAAAGCCAGAAAGAATGGTGATGATTTCAAGGTTCTAATCATTGGAAAAGAAATGTGGACAGAAATCAACAAAGATAATGTTGGACCTTTTGAAGGCGAGGATGGTGAAAACGTCTATATTTTTATGGAAAATGAATATCATTACAACAAGGCAATAGATGGCGTCTCGGGGACAGGATATAAATCGTGTTACCATTATGTCAAGGGATTGGGAGATGCGTATATAAATAGACACTCTTGACTGGCTGGCAATGTTTTGGTATACGCTTATAGCTTGACTAGTACAACTGTTGCCAGTTTTGAGCTGAGCACAGAGGAAAGTGGCACGTCAGGAAGTGAGACAGCTATCATGCCCTAAGCACCAGTTGGTTTATCTTGAACTGGTTGCTTGTTTACATGGCTTGCCCAATTTGGCTAGCACTATAAACGCAGCTATTGTTTTTGGTTTTTATACTCCAACTATGTAGTATGTTTTTTATCAAGTAGTAGCAGAATAAACTTTGTTGTTCCTCACTCGGGGTGGGCTATGCCCAGACTCACGTTTCCCAAGTATATTTAATAAATAGTAAATATAGAGAGGTAAATGTGAGAGTGTAGAACAAAAGAAAGAAGAGTTGGCTTTGGATCGCGTGCATCAAGGCAATGATGTCCACAACACAAGAGGAGTCACGTGATCCGATGTGGACCTATATCCCAGATGGGATATGAGGATCAACAAACTTTACTTTTCTAAACATATATTTATAGAGCTTAAACATCACTGAGTGCCTGATGGTGCATACTATTTTTGTAGCTAAATTATTCAGTACGTTTAGGGGTCATATATGACTTTGTTTTTTGTTAATTAAGCCGCCGCTAAACTGCAAGTGGGAATAGAATCCTTCTTCTTCATTCTTGAAACAAAAGCTACACAAGTTTTTTATGTAGACAGAGCGGTGCTAGTAGCTGTACAAGTACAGTGTGATGAGAGTGGCGGGCGTACTGCTTGAATTTGCTTGGTTATGACAAAGCAAGAAGGCCATTGTATGAATTGATTTAGGGTGGGACCTGGCTCTTACGCGCATTGAATCCACCCAATATTTTGAGTTGTGTGCTGTATCTGTCTCAGCGTGGCATTAATCCCAATGTCTCACAATGCATTATTTGGATCCAGCAACAAAATCCTAATGACCGATTAATGCTAGTGCATAGTTTATTAGCACCTCGAGCGATTCATGCATTCACGGCGATCTGGAACAAGAGCATAAAACCACATTTCCTCTCTTTGCAAATGGGGGGCGCTAAGGATAAAAAGCAACTAGAATTTCCCCTTTTGCCTCCAATGTAAACGACCAATACCATCGTCGTTTTTTTTTCTAATTTACTCTTATGCACTCCTTGCTCTTACTTTTCTTGCTACCAGTGTCACTGGGGCTTGGCGTACCCAGGACAGGCAAAGTATCTTTGGCGGATGAGCGGATTATAGGTGGGACAGCCTCAGCGATTGGCGAGTATCCCTACGCTGTCTCTCTCAACATCACATTGCCGGAGGGAAGCGGGCTATGCGGGGGAACTCTAATCACTGATCGAGTAGTAGTAACAGCGGCACACTGCGTGACAGATCCCGATACGGGGGCCATTCTATCGCCTAAAAGCATAAGGGTGGGTCTCGGCAGCCAAAAACTACGAGAGCAGCGTCACGTCCAAGCACTCGAAGTCCACGTACACCCCATTTTCCAGCCGCCTGTATCATCTAGCGACATTGCGCTCATCGTAATCAAGCCCCAAGTGCCGAGCATCAAGACGGCGGCTATATACTCTGGTCATATTCCGCCAATGGCGCGAGTCACGGCTGTGGGCTGGGGCATGACTAGCGCGAGTGGTGGGTTTGGCAGCGTGCCTAATTCGTTGCAGGAGACTGAGCTGGTGGTGGGATCGCAGAAGGACTGCAGGGAGTTTGTGCCCGGGTATGAGTCGAGCGATGGGCCGCAGATTTGTACGCAGAATAAGCTGCTGCTGGGCAAGGATACCTGCCAGGGCGACTCGGGGACTGGCGTGTTTATTGCCGTGGCTGGGAGCAGGTACCTCGCTGGATTGACTAGCTATGGCGCTAACTTGATGGGCGATCCTACTTGTGCCCTTGACGACGGGTTTGGCATATACACGAGAGTCAGCTATTTCCGCAGCTTTATCGATTCGGTCGCTAGCCTCAGTAATAAGCTGGCGGCGCAAGACGACGGATCGCTGAACATGGAGGAGGTAGAAGACAAAGAGGACGACGAAGGCGAGGAAGAGAACAATGTAGAAGAGGAAGAGGGCGATTAGCATTGGGACAAAAAGAAAAGTGTGTACAAAGAGAATGCGTGTGACGTGGCAGAATTTTTCCCCTGGGCATTTTCCTCCGTCTTTTCAAAAAATCCAGCCTTTTTTATCCAATTCATTTTTTCGTCTTTTATTTTAGTCAATTGGCCACTCATTTTTCTATCTTGTTACCCCTAGCTCCCTCCCCTATGCTTCCGCCCAATGCTCGCAGCGATCCAGACACGGCTGGCAGGCGAGAGCGACGCATGAGCACCGTATGCGACAGCACAGATGACATAAGCAGCTCCAGATCGACACAGGACTCTCAAGCCGAAGCACGGCAGCTAGTTCTCCAGCCGCGCACTCTGGGCAGCTTGGCTCCCGCCACCACAACTGCACTAGCGGAGCAGGGATCATTTGGGCGCGAGCAGCAGACACGGATCCTGTTCGTCACACTACTGGAAAGCTACCTGCGCACATACGACGACGACCCGCTACGCAACCGCAGGCTGTTCTTTGCTATCTGCCGCACGCTCTACACAATGGGCATTATTGGCAAAGAGTATGTGGACGAGATGGCGTCGGTGCGGGCCACGTATTCGGGTGCTTTCCGGCAGCTGGTGTTGAGGGCGCAGCAGTCTCTGGATATGTATGAGCAGCACGACATAGAGTCTGGGATACGCTCGTTGGTTACTAGCATGACCGAGGACAGCGACTCGCTTAGCCTGGAGTACTCGCTGTCGACTGATAGCGCTGATGAGTGCTCGGCGTATGGGCAGCAAAGGTACGCCACCGTGCCTGCGTCGCAAGCTCCCAAGCCGCCGCTGTCGAGCTGCTCCAATGGCGGCTCGCTGCGCGGCAATCGGTGGCTCCGCTCATCTGACAGCCGCGCCTCGTCGTCGACTGCAGGCAACACCTTCGATACGATGATCATGGACATGCAGCGGTCTAGGTACCACGACGACTTCATCCAGCTGCGGACTCTGGGCCGGGGCGGGTTTGGCCGGGTGTTTGAGGCGCGGAATAAGCTGGATGGGCGCCGGTACGCCATAAAGCAAATCAAGGTCAAGGGCCAGATTACAGCCGACAAGACGCTACGCGAGACAAAGACCCTGGCCAGCTTGGAGCATCCCAATATTGTGAGGTACTACAGCAGCTGGATCGAGGTTGCTCAGCAGCGGGGCAGGAGGCCGGTGGAGGCGTCGCCATCCATGGGGCCCGACGAGCACTGTGTCTCGCCCGCTGCCGAGGAGAATAGCGAAGAAGAGAATGCTGGGGACGACGGTTCTTGCGGCGAAGGGCGCCGATTTGATATGTGCGGTGGCTCCCTCTCGCCCTCGCTCTGGTCGCTCTCCTCGTCTGGCGAGTCCGAGTCCGAGGTCGGGCTGGGTGCTGATCCGCCGCCGGCGCTGGTGAATTTGTTTCCTGGTGGACCGCCCAGCAGCGCTCGCCATGGTCGGAGGTGGTTCGACGACGATGGCTCTAATATTGACCTTGTGCCAGTCAGCCCGCTTGGCGACAACGGTGGGCAGTGGATGGCCAATGACGACATTGTCTTTGAAAACAGCAAGAGCGGTCCAGGCGATGTGTCTGTGGATGGCGCTGAATATGAGCACATTGTGTTTACTGAGGACTGCGACGCTGGCGACTCGGTGTCCTCGGCTAGGCTCCGCACTGTTGCTAGCGCGCGCTCGTGTCCGATCCCAATCAAGAACGCATTTCACCGGCGCCAACGATCTCTGCTCGTCAGCAACAGCACATCGTCTCCATTGGAGCGCCGCCACCAGCTATTGGCACAGTCGTTGCCGGGAAGCAATGACTCTATGAGCTCTATGGTCACTGGCGAGACCACGTTGTACATCCAGATGCAAATGTGTCAGACTACTCTGCAGCAGTTCATTATCGAGCGGAATCGGCGTATCGATGGCCAGTCTCTGCTGATCGACCCCGTGCTCAATGTCCGGCTGTTTCGGGCCATTGTTGAGGGCGTTCGATACTTTCATACACGCGGAGTTATTCACCGCGATTTGAAGGGCGCCAACGTGTTTGTCGACGTCGTGTACGCAGACAGTGGCGGCAATCCTATCAGTCGGTGCACCAGCGATATTGGAAGGCCAGGGCACTGTGGCCTGGAGATTGCTATGCGGGATGTGCATGCTGATGCGTGGGATACGATTGATGGCGGCAACCTTAAGGAGCGCTGTTCCTCGGCGGCTGCCATGCCTGGCGATACCGGTGGCCGCAATATTGACTGGGACTCGGTGTTTGCGTCTATCCTAGCTAGTCGTGGCGGCGCCACTCTGGAGCTATCCACTGCGTCCCTATTACCCGAGGGTGATGTGGCGGTGCCCATGGTGACGCTTATCCCAAGAATAGGCGATTTTGGCTTGGCCACCAAGACTACTACTCTGGGAATCCAGTCGCTAGGCAGCGGGGGCAACTCGCCTTTAACGGGCGACACCACCGAGTCGTCAGTGGTAAGCCAGTTGCCCAGGCACCACCGTCGGACATCGAACGTGGGCACAATCACGTATGCGGCGCCCGAGCAGCTCCTCAACCAGCAGTCAGTGGTGGGGTACAGCGAGAAGGCGGATATCTACTCGCTGGGCATCATATTCTTTGAGCTGTACTATGCCTTTTCCACGTCGATGGAGCGAGTCATTGTTATCCGCGATCTGAGACGTGGCGTATTCCCTGAGGAGTTTATTCGGGCCTGGCCGCAAGAGGCCGCTTTCATCTCCAGACTAATGGATACCGAACCTGGGCGTAGACCGTCGGCAAAGGAGATCTTGGCGATGGATCTTTTGGATGTGCCCTCGGTGGAGTCCGCTAGGCTTAAGAAGGAGGTGGCTGGACTGAAGCAGCAGCTGAGGATGGCGTGCTTGAGGAACGAGGAATTGGGACTGAGAGTTCGGGAACTTGAGCGCATCGTTGATCAGTGCACTATCTAAACTTTGTCAATATTGATTTCTAGAAACAAATGGATCAAGGATTCTCTGCCGTGACTGATCGGCAACAGGAGCAACAGCAACAGACAGGACTTTCAGTTTTCAAAGAGGTCGATGCAACTAGACGAAATGTACAAAGGCTTTGTGTAATTTAGAGCAAAAAAGTCCCGCTTTTTTTTCTTGCTGCCATTGACGAAAGGAGCGAGGAAAAAAAAAAAAAAAAAAGTAGAAGCCTTCCATTCTTCGCCACCTGACACCTCCTGGCAAGCTTATAAGTCATTTTTTCCCGACCCCTCTCTTGCTTTCTCGCTCGCTGCTTACCAGCATTTCCATATTTTCAAACCTTAATAGCTCTAGTACTGCACCGATTACCAATGCCTAGAACCCAAATGGAAGTACTTGTCTATGATAGCGATGACTCTGGCACCTTGTGCCTACAATCCCTGGGTGCGTACTACGCATCTGATTTGACAGTTGGTGCTGAATCGATAGCTGTCCAAATAGAAATGGGAGAACAGTACCTTGACTATTGGGCGCTATTTAGCGTGTCCAATATCACCACGTTTGAAGGTGGATTTGCGGCTATTGAATGTTTTAGAACGGTTTTTGTTCATCCCAGCAACTATGGAGCACTAGTGAAGGAGGCTGCTAGTAAGGGCTGTGACTCCAGTCACTCTGACTGGCTAGGTAAGTACGTGTTGACAATGAGAGCTATACAAAATCTTCCGGTTAGCTTTATTGTGCTTCATGGACGATTTAAAATTGTGAATGCGCTAAACGTGAATCCATACTTTTATGGAGAATAAACGGTTTTATTTATTGAGTCGTGCTGAGAAGTATATTAAGTTGGCAACGACAATCTCTGAATGGGGCTGCTTTATGTCCCCCACCTCTTTTGCAAGTTGGGTGTGTTGGTTTCAAACTTTGCTATCTATCATATCCGCTTACATATATTCTCCAACGAATAGCTAGAAAACCATATGAGCAAAAGTTAAATGCTCCACTGAATCTATAGAAACTCCCGCATCAATGGACCAGACTTTAAACTATGCATGGGCGTAGCACAGAACGGCGGTATCCCTAAACCCGAAAGCTCCCTCGGCAAACTGATAATGGATCCCTCTTTTTGGAGCTATTGTCCTTGGATATTTTAATCTCCGATTGGACAAGATAGTTGCTTGTTCTCCGAGAGAGTGAGAAAGAGAAACGACACGCGACTGCTCAATATCGATAGAGAACAGGCTCTTGTTTTTTTCTTTCATTTTTTGCGTATTAGCTATCGATAGTCAATCAATCTACTTATTCAGCCATATGCGGTATCGCAGTCCACAAGCGCAGTTGTCTATAATATTGGCCTATGTTTTCGTACTATTGGGCGTATCCAATGTTGTCAGTCCCAGCGCTTTTAAGCTACTTGAGCAAAACCAGCCCACCATCAGTTTATACCGCACGTCGTGGCCCGGCCAGCTAGTAGTCAGCATTTCCGGGATGCTCGGCATTGTAGCAACCAATGTGGCTGGTCCACGGTGTGTACTCATATTCGGTAGTCTCGCTGGCATCGTATACTCGGCGGGGCTTGTGGTTAGCCAGTACAAAAGTAATGGCAGGTGGTATGTGGCCCTACTGGTAGTCGAGGATATTGGCCACACAATCCTGACAGTGTGTCTTGTTACTGTGATGCTGACATATCCGCGGGAGCGGCGTAAAGCACGGGTTCTGGCGATGTTCCAGTTCCTGGTCAACTTGTCGCTAACTCTGGGCCAAGTCTTGCTGAGGGATCCGGAGGCGGGCAAGAACGCGGCGTGGACAAGATTGGCGGCTTGCTGTGTGGCTCTGGGTGTTGCTCCGTGGGTGGCGCCTGTTAGCGGAGTGGTTCGCGATTCTGGCGTCTATGTGGTGGCCCAAGGACAGAACGGGCTGGGCCAGGAGATACGCAGGCTGGGGCACTGTTTGTGGACTCGGAGCATGGCATTGGTGGTTCCGTTTATGTTTTGCTGTCCCTTCCTACTAGGTACTCTGGGCATCACGTTTCCCGACTACCTCTCTGTGCTCCTTTACAATGGCGGATCCTTGTGTGGTGTGCTAGTTCTGGGGTTTCTTTTGGACATTGGGTCTTCATGTCGGCGTACGCGGGGCCTTTACGGGTTTACCATTACCAGCCTTATGCTTGCTATATGCGTAGTAGCTATGGCTATTCTGAATACGGAGGAAAAAGAGTTGAAGGGACTGTTCTATTCGGCGGTGGTTGTAAATGGTATGGCGGTTTCCTGTGTGTTTTTGTTTTCCGGCTGGGTTATAGGGTCGCTAAGCAATGATGTCGAGGTTACTGCTAGGTTTGTCGGCATTAACATGTTGGTCGTTCCTGGGCTCGGGTCCTTGGCCGCCTCGGCATGTAAGGCTGGAGCTCATTGGCCGTTGTATGTGGGTGCGGGGTTGGCAGCACTGGGGTCCTTAGGTATGCTGGTAGTGGTTTGGAGGATTAGCGATACTAATACTTGGGAGTTGGCTAGAGTGCGTCCCGCTGGATCAGTTGTAGACTCTGAGCAGACAACGACGTACTATGAGCAGAGCTCTATCGCCAAAATTCCCTTGTAACTGATGGTCAAGTCGGCGTCATAGGTAAACCGCTGATGTATTTTTTTTTATTTAGCCAGAAATGCCGGACGCCAATTAGGCTATGTAAAGTGTCTTGAGCTAGTTTTGAATAATAGATTCATTTCACTACTTGAGCTACTCTACTTGGTAATAAGTCAGCTCTATCACTGTTGGGCTTGCAGAACAGTACGGCTTGGACTGAAATTTCATTTTTTTTGGACAGCCAAAAAGCCGTAAAACGGCTGGACACAAAGCACAGTCGGCGATTTATTTTTGGCATCCAATTTAATTGACATATGCGGGTTCACTAACACGAGAATGTTGCCAGCCCCAACTGTAATAGTAGTGTGCAGGCCGCGCAATGTTAACTAACTAGTACAAGTGCAAGCAGATAGCACTAGCTGCCGCAACGGACTGCAAAGCCTTGATAGTTGTGTAGACGCTCACAAGGTGATAGACCTGAGTGTGAAGCGGGGGAGTTGAGGGACTGGCAGGTCTGTTTGTGAGGCAAGGGCATCGACTAGTTTGCGGGGTCTATAGGCCGCCCAATAGTGGTGGCGAATCGCCCAGCCAAAGGATTGTAACGTAGTTGGGGTATTAGTGGATAATACCAAAACGCATTGTTAAACTAAAACACATAAACTGTAGAAGAAATAATAGCATTCTGGTCTCTTGCTCAAGGGGAGGGGCGAGACTGGAAGAAAAAATAAAAGCATCAATGGGCAGCTTCGGGGAGGGAGGTAGAAGTGCAGCAGTGTTCTTCGTGCTCAAGTCTCCAGCAAGCACACGTTTAAAG